>JANHGL010019707.1:0-12872 GCA_024611195.1 Ceyx melanurus
AACAACAACATCAAAACTATATATATATATATATATATATATATATATATATATATATACATATATATGAGAGCTGGGAGTGAGCAGACACTCTTTCCCCAAATAACACCAACAATAAGACAATGTCTTCAGTGAGCATCATGTTCTGTCACAGGCCTCACTTGTGCAGCTGAAACACGCCATGTCTGGCAAGCTGCGAGCTCCTGCCAGAGCTTTCCCTGCTCTCAGTACATACACTCCGAGTCTCTCCTCTCAAGTATCTCTGGTGCTGTGTGACTCAGTTGATCTGCTACAGCAATTCTGTGTCTGCTCAAGCCTCTCTGCAGTACCTGGGTAGTGACATTTGCTGGATATTTAGGCCCACAGTCTCTCCAGGCCTCTACTGCTCTGTCAGCTTGGTCTGCGTTAGCCAGGAGGGATCACAGAGATTGAAAGGGCCGAGGCATACACTGACATTCTATAAATCTTCTTTCCTTATGAACAACTTCAAAAAATTGCATTCAAATAAGCCAGAAGTATGGAGAAACTGCCTTCATGTGTTTGCCACTTGCCAGTTAGAAATCTCTATGTGCAGTGATTTATAGTTTGTTGCTAACCGCGCTCTCATTGAAACTTGAAATTATTTCACACCAGAAGGTCTTTGCAGATTTTGAAAACATTTGGTTTTGGTCTGATGAGACTTCTGAATCTTTTAGGGGGTTGTTGGCTTTGTTTTTTTGTTCCTTTGGTTTAGAATTCCAAGCTCCATCCATTCCTTTAACCTCCCTCACCACTTGTTCTCATTATTTATAAAAATATGAATGTTATTCTTCATGCTTATAAACATTTTTTCTTTTTATCAGCTATAATCAGAAGGGATTTCTCTGGCATTTGAGGAGTCAGCCTAGGTGGGTTTTGAGTCTCTGTTTGCTCTGGAGCCTGAGGTCCACAGCTAATTTTGAACAGTGAAAAATTAGAAAGAAAGTGCAGCTAAAGTTTCAGTTTGGTTTTTGAAACAATCACAGATAGACTCAAAGCCCTAGCAAGACAGCTTATTTTGAATATTCAAAGGAAGCAAACTTCTACTTACCTTGTTCACTCATAGCTTGTCTATCTCTGAGATTACCTATGTTGATTTGTGCCCAAAGAGAAAAGCATCAGAAAATTTATATTAACATCTGAGAATATAACAGAAAGTCAAGTTTTAAGCCTTTCTATACTTTTATTTGGATTGTGCATTGCAAATCAAGGTAATTTGTGCCTTGATGGGGTTTTGTTAGGGTAAGGCTGTATACAAAAATAGTTCACATTTGGCTCAACACAGTTCTACTTCATGTCCCTGCTCCCAAAATCCCTAAGACAAAGCAATACCACAAGAGATTTTTTACTATGAAAACAGGCATATTTTTTAAAGATTGAACATAAACACCAAATATAACTTGAAAGAAGCCTTTGTTCAGGAAAAATTAATCAACACTAGTTTCATCACTGGAAACAGTATTTTCTTATTCTTACTACTGTTACTTTAACACAGAAAACCATTTCTTACAATATTTGTAGGCCAGTCAACCACTCGTGATAATTCACAGCAACATTTCTGCTGGAAAGAACTGTCATAAAACCCAATAATTTTTACATGTATTACCATATTTTCCATAAAATATATCTCATCTTCAGTGATAAAACTAACAAACCTAAATATTTTGAAATTACTTTTTTTTGTTTGTTTCAAACCAAGATTCCCCCAGGAAATTTGAATGGATTTGAAAAATTCCCAGCAAAATGTTTGATTTGGTCAGAAAGCCTCTACCAGATTAGATTAAAGTATTTCAAGCAGTTCTACTGTAGACTCTAAATTGTGTATTTAATCCAATACAAACTTCATTTAATGAAATCCATCTGCAAATCACTGCAATATCATTGTTACTCCTTACTCCTCACCCCATTCTTAGTGCTGCTTGAAGTATCTTTGTATTGGCAGTTTCTATCAGAAGCCACTGGTTTCCAGCAGAAGCCCAGTAGTTAAAACATCATCCCAGCAATTTGGACTTTCTGCTTTTTGCTGCCTCTCACCTAGCCTTCTGCTGCATGTCTGACTCAGTCATGACAGTCATTTTGCCCACCTGAAAAGAGGATACCATATCTGCCTGCCACGTGTGTTGTAAGGACACAGCACTTAATGTTTTCAAAGAGCTGCTGTGATACTCAAAGAGAAATCCTGCAGAAGGGCAAAGTTTCATAATGGAGTTGCACCAGAACCTCATATAACCATTCTTGATGCTTCTCTAGCCTAACAAGTTTTATTCAGGTTGCAGTGAAATGACATGCTGGCTAAACTCATTTAAGAAACCTCAGCCTTTGTTCCCACCCTTGTGCCCTATCCCACAGCCCACTTGCTTCTGCTAGGATCTCTTGGTGGGACTACATTGTTTTTATCAGTACATTAACCTGAATGAGAAATCATGTTGGTGAGGGAAGACTTATTTAAAATTAGATAGGTTTCATGATATGCTTTCAATATTTTCCAGAAAAATTCAGGGTGGAACAACTGACAGGGCAGTGAATTGTAGTAGACAGGACAGGCAGGAGCCCTGTCTGCTTGCCACCAGCAAACCTCTAGTGAACAGCATGTCAGAGAAGCCCCCTCTCTGTGCTTGGTGCTTCACAGTAGTGCTTCCCTGAATATTAAAAAAAAAAAAAACAAACCAAAACAAAAAACCCCAAATAAAAACCAAGCCACATTGCAAAACATGACTGAAAGATGAGAGAAAGGAGTCATAGTGATTCTCGTCGTGGAGATGGAGATCCAGGGACACCGAAAGTCCCTTGAGGGGGGGATTGTGCAAGCAGTAAAAGAGCAGATCTGAGTGCAAGTGCCCTGCATGTTGATTAGAAAGCCCATTCTTCCTATCCTGCAGTATGCATTTTAGACACCATTCCAACTATTGTCAATCTTTCCACATCTGAAATCTAGCTTTGGCTCCATTCTGTTTGAAATTTCCTGTGACTGAGGTGCTGCAGGTGCCCCAGAGAAGACTGAGGAGCAAGCTGTGATGTTGCAGAGATCAGGGAGTCATGTATGACATAGGATTATGAAACCATAGCAGAGAAGTTTGCTTGGAAAAATAATTTCATTTTCTGTGCACTTAAACACACACAAATAAGAGTCTCTGAAATAATTATCTCCATATATGTTGCCATTATTACAAAATGCTCACATTAAAACCAAACTGTGAGAACAGTTGAGAGCAGACTCCTGGTGAGAATGTTGTTATTGTGTCAGTCTTGTGAAGAGACCTTCAGATGTGTCCCTGGGGGTCTCTCTGGAAGAGTGATGCTCTGGCCTGCATGCATGCTTGTCACAGTACTTTTTAAAGATATTCTTCCATACATTTGGAAAAAGTTTTTCATGTTGCTGGTGATTTGAAGGAATTGATCTCATCTTTCAATTTCCTGTGGTTCAGTTCTTCTGAATGTTAATTTTTAACACGTATTTTTTAAATTTTTATTAAATTCTACTAGATATCCACCTTTCTGCAGTTGGCTCTAGGGTCCCTTTTGTGTGTTATAGTGACTATGCACAGTTATCTACATCTCAGCAGCATTTTCAACGAGTTTCTGAAATAGAGATGTGATTATGTGGCAGTATCACACAGCAGGTCTCCTCTTTTCCCTTATCCCATCCCCCCATTGAGAAACAAACAAGCAAACAAACAAATAATCAAAAGCCTAAAGAGATAAATGCCAAATTCTTCATCATTACTACAATATGCTGTTGACCAGGACATGTGTTTTTCTTAGGAAGGGGAGTGCTTTCCCCTGACATCACAATGACAGCTCTAATTACCCCGAGCATTTATGATTTGCTTTGGAAACTTATTTTGACACATGCAGAGCCAGAAATGGGAATAGCTTAAGGGAGAAAGGAAACCTGTCACAGATGTGAGTGGCAGAGCAAGAAAAGGTTGTGAGCTTTCTCTCTGCCTCCATAGATCTCTAGGTTGTCATCTTTTTTCACAGCAATCTAGGAAAGAAAAAAAAAATAATCCTGAAAGCAAAGCTTTGTCTTATCAAGTGTGATAACATCTGACAAACTGTACAAACCTTCCCCTCTCCCTTCCCCTCTCTTTTGCAAAGGTTGGGGCAGGGCCAACGAGAGACTAGCAGGTCATTGACCTATTAGCCTTTGCCATCATTTTACCCGGGGCCCTGCATGATGTCTGAAGACAGGTCCATTGGGAAAGAGAGGCAATAAGGTCACCACCTCCCCATTTCCTTTTCACTGCTATCTGTGCAGCAGAAGCTTCTTCAGGCTTGACTTCTCCATGAGTAATTGATGTGTTGAAAGTTTAGCCTGTGCTTAAGTGCTCTGCTGGAGTGGGGCCAGCGTGTGCAGCACCTGGCAAGGTCTGGTCCCGGGCACAGGAGGGGCTGGCTCACAGCAGTTGCTTGCAGCTCCCCAGGAAGCATCTCCCCATGAGAAGTTGTGCTTGAAAACCACTATTTACCTTGGGTTTCACACATGCAAAGTCTGCAGCAGTCCCAACTCTTGTAAAGTAAAACACGAGAGCTGATTTGCTATGAGATTTAATAAATAAATGAGGCTTTTTTCATGACCTGCATATGTCTGGCTGTGTCTCTTCACTCTTCAGACCCATCTCCTTTAAATTCATTGATCAATTTCATAGATGAATAGCAATCTCTAAGAAAAGATCCTCCAAATTTCATTAAAGTCCATAAATAGATGCTAAGAGAGAAAGATCCAAGAGATCCTCCAACTGCTGAAATATCAGAGTTATCTGCAAAGATATACATATTAATGATACGATATATATATCAATATATATGACATATATCACATATATCATTGATATTTATCATATATATCATATATATCAATGATATTATATATATATATATATATATATATATATATAAGGCTAGGCAGTATTAACCTTAGTACCTCCAGAACAACTTCTAGGTTCTATGTGCCTATAATCAGAATGTACCATATATTGACCTAACTCTTAGAGCTGTGATTTCTGGGAAAGAAAACTAGGAAAAAAAAATCCCCAATAAAGCTGAAAGGTACTACTGGTATTAATAAGCAAAGGAAAGTAAAGGAGAAAAAAAAAGTACATGCATTTTTCCCATTTGATCAGCCCTCAGCATTACTGTACAAACCAGGGTACTGCATTATGTTATGTGAACAGCTTTTCGGAGTTTAACTAAGGATTATATACATATTTTATGTTAAAGAAACAGAACCAACTCAAATATTCCATTAAAAAACTTATTAAAAAAATTGAATATACCCTAAGTGATTGATTCAAGTGTTTTTTCAGCAGGTTGAAAGAGTAACAGAAAGGTTGAAGTTACTTCTACTGTGAAGCAGACTTGAAAATATCTTCAGTGATCTTTAATTTAAGGAAATTACTACACAATACAAACTTCTAGGTACTCCTGAATAAAATAAGAGTTTTCCATGGAAATACAGTAACCATGAGTAGTGTGAATAGTAAACAAAATGTCTCAAAGCAGCTTTGGCAATTTCAAAAGATGGGGTGGTGAGATGTGATGCCTCTGCTGTCTCCCATGGCGTAGGATGTTACAGTCCCTTTCTGTTACAGCCAACAGCAACATCACCATGTTAAGATATGATTCTCTAGAAGGCCAAATGCAAGGCTTTGAATGCCCTGGAAGACTGGGATCCCCTGCAGTCATTAAGTGCATTCCAAGAGCCAGTGCTGTGCTACAGCAACATCTGTGTAACATTCTCTGTACCAAACGATTCGGGTGCACTCAAGCACTTGGTCTGTGGAGCAAAAAGACAGGAGCAAAAAGTTTCCACTTTCTAAGTTTTGCTGAGCACAAAGCACCCTTGAAAAAGATGGTCACCTGTAGCTGTTGATTTTACTTTTAATTGCAGAGGTACTGAAATGAGGGGCTACTTCTTTTCATCTTTAAAAGGAGGTGGAAATAGAAGCAAACACAATAATGTTTTCTTTTAATGTTACCTTTAACTTATCATAGAATGGTTTGGGTTGGAAGAAACATTAAAGATCATCTAGTTAATCATCACCCCCCTGCCATGGACAGGGGCACCTTCTATTGGACCAGGTTTTTCCAAATTCCTCAGCTTTATAGATAAGAGGTTCAGCCTGTGGGTCCATAGCTAAGGGCCAAAGGAGCCAGAGCTCTAAGGTAGATACAGACTTGATCCAAAGTCCATTGAAGTCAATGGCAGCACTTTCACTACCATGGTGGATTTCAGAACAGGTTGCATAGCTATAAATATGAAGATTCACTTGAAGATGAAATATGAACATTTATGTGTTGCTACATGTGCAAAAGAAAAAGGTGAAACTACATGAAATTATCATGACTTCATGAAGTATTAGCAGGAACTTGTATATTTCAAAAGCAATGTTGTGGAGGGGATTTTTTCCTTTTTCTTTTTTTCCTTTGCATTGTGCCTCTCTGCAGAGCACACATGGCACACTGCTGGTGATATGTGTCTTAAGCCTCTGGTACCACTCACTGACCGATAAAGAGGTCAGAGGGGGAGTCTGGGTGATGATAGTGGAGAGAAATGCTCCAGAAGAAGCCTTTACAAAGGGCTGTGAACTGTGGAAATTCACTCTCTCACTGTCACCAGCTATTAGCAGGGCCATTAATAACACAACATCCAACGAGTATGTGCATTAGCTGTTGTCTTGCTCTAGTAATGGACCTTCTGAAGGGAGGAGTGATGGGTGTCTTTATACTAAAGGATAATTAAAAGATTGATTATTTATTTTGGTCCGTAAGTCAATGCATATCCTGTTCAGAGATGAGAGCTCATTCCCTAACCAAAGCAGGTATTTTTAAATTGTCATTATAATTCTTTCTTTTGATGGTTTTTAAAAGGTTCTGATAAGAAGTATGTTCTCCTTATAAAAGAAAATTGCCATTTGGCCTCTAGAAAGAAAGATAAATAAGCAAGTTGGAACGAGGCAATAATAAAATGCAAATTTGTGGGTAAAATACAGAGATGTTTGACATTTTTCTTTGTATATTTAGTGAACTCAGCAGAAAACCAGTGTTTAAAAATACGCATGGCATTCCTATTTCTGTCCTAAATATTCTGGTGCTGATAACCTTAGTTGAAATATGAAGCTCAGATGAAATCTGTGAGGATAAAATACATTTTTGTGAGCAGGTAAATTGAGATTTTATTCTTTGTGGACATATACAAATTCACAAATCTATTTAAAATTCCAGAAGATCAGAAGTGAAAAAATAATCTGATAATCTTCTGTAACTACAAGGAAATTTATATACTTACACCATTGTCTATTTCCCTTGATATTTCCATCTTTCCTCAAACATGGAAGTGATCACATTTCACTGCATGAATGCCCAGAAAAAAGGGAATTAGTAAAGTTGGCTGGATATCCTCCCATAAGACTATTACACAAAATGGGTGTGCAACAATTCTTGCAGGAAATACTTTCCTGTTTATGAAACTCAGATAACAGAAATTGTATCATCTGATGCCACAAGCCTGTCAGAACTAGGTTCAAATTTTGCATATAGGCAAGCTATGGATTACTAATTTTGAATATTCAGGGGAAAGTATCAGCATGAAAACTTCAGTATTTCTATGTGTTGTCTGAAATGAGGGAACGACGTCCACAGCAACAAATACTTTATATGTTGAATTGTTATTATGGGTCTAAGAACACTGAGCAAGAGAGGAAACAATGGAATTTTTTTCAGAGCCTTTCCATGACGTGCACATGCATGCCTGGGACATATGTGAAAACTTACTGTCACTGAAGTGCAGTCTGGCATAAACACTGGGAGTACCATGTGTGGTCACAGCAGAGGTGTGGTGGTGGTGCACACTCTTAACTTTCCCTGAAACACTCATTACAAAGCACCACGGTAAGACAAGGCATATATTGATATATATCCATACATATATGTAGAATTTGTGTGACTGAAAGCAGAGAAAGGTTTTTGTCATAACATGTACAAGTAAAGCCTTTGTGTCTCTTCCAGAGGACTAAGAATTGATGAATAAAGGGCAGCTAAATGCTTCCTGTAATATTTTCATTACATGAGTCTTACCTGGATTTCTTTCCTTGACCGGGCACCTGAGAAGAAACTTTCCATGTGTTGCTTCAAATGTATTCAGATAAACAAGACAAAGATATGGGTCTGGTAACCTGGTAGGTAGATAAAAAAGGGACGGGCACGTGTCCAGACAGATGTGGATCCTGATAGGAAGTCAATGGAAAGATGGTACATGTGTGTGATAGTGCCTGCTGTGTTTGGAGCTCATTGGTCTCTCTAGCACCTCTCCATTACAGAAAGCCACAGAGAATAATCTTCTGAGATTGAAATTTTATTTCCTCAGGATTTTAGCTCAAGCAGGTAATACTGAAGACAGCATCATTTTCTTCTGGAAGTCAGCATTCTCTTCATTCCTTCTTTTAGAGAAGAAACCTTTCCAGAACCATATTGTCTCATTCCACATGATCTAAATATTCTCTTCCCAGCTGTTGTGCTATATTCTGTTGAAGATAGATTAAATAATCTACCATGTATAGTGCATGATAGTGCTCAGGAGACTGCTGGCTCAGGGCTAAAAAGAGACTCTACATCTGGATTGCTACTTTATAGCCAAAATCAAACTCCATATTTTGATTCATCATATGATTCTCCTACCTAATAAGAAAGGAGAGAGGGCTGTTGTGCACCAAGATAGAGGAAAGAAGAGCGTATATATTCCCTCTTATTCTGGAAGAGAAGTAGGCAGTGTATTTCCACATGTTCTCTTTAACCTTTGCTGTTCATGCTTTGGTCCCTAAGCTTATTAAAAAAGCTCAATTCCTTCTATGATATCACTCTCTCTCTGTCTTGGTCTGTGTCATGTCAGATCCTTTGACACTGATTCTCAGGCCATCCAGGGTGAAATAAAATCACAGCTTTTTATTGCTACTAGCTCAGACCCCCTGACTTGTATAGCTACCAGTAAATAACCATTCTTTGTCAAGTCCAGTGGTTCAAGAGAATAAAAATAACAATAAGTTCTGTGGTTGTGGAATGACATCACGTGTTTGGTGTCATGCTGGGTATGCTGAGTGGCAGTTTGTTTCCTTCTGAGTGCCTTCTTTTGCAGACACAAAGTGATGATGTGCTGTTGGGAGCGATTGTTCAAGAGATGTCTGTGGGTATGGTATTAATGAGTGATTCTTGATTCAGCAAGACTCAGATATTTACAGAATGGGTCTTGGTGAAGGAAGGCTATGTTTAAGGAAAGAAGAAAAATAAGGAAAACCCATGAAATTTAAAGAAAAGACATGAACATTAACAGATGAAAGAAAATGAGCTTAGAAGAGAGAAAGTACTGGGCAAAAAAAGACAAAGGAGTATGATGAGATGGCACCAAATACACCAAAGGCATAAGGGATGGCACCAAAAACACCAAAAGCAGTAGGACTGACACAGAAACAGTAGCCCTTGCTACCACTACATCAGTCAGAAGAAAGTATCATACTCATACTCTGTAGTAATAATGTCAGAAGGAGAATTCACAGAGTCACAGAATATTAGGGGTTAGAATGGACCTCTGAGGATCATCAAGTCCAACCCCCCTGCCCAATTCAGTCAAATGCTGTTTCAGGTTGTTTGTGAGACATTCATCTTACTTAGGAAACTGGATGCTGAAAGTAGACCTTGACATAAACCAGCACAATTAATTACCAGGAGCATTATTTTAAGCTAAATTCATGTCAACAATATGAACTTCTGCAGTAAATATGCATACAGTTGTTAAACCTTAAAAAAAATCCAACAACCCAAAACTTTGCAGTTCACCATGGCACCACAGCTCACCTTTTTTTTTTTTTTTTTAATTTTTTTTAGAGCACCAATAAGGAAAAGGTATCATATGTTGATAGTTATTTGTCACACATCTTGTTATTCACAGATGATGAATAACTGTCTATCATCTGCCAGTTTACCTCAGTTATGACCTGGACACCTACAGAGTTGATAGATTGTCCTGTTGGCAGCCCATGTGGCATGTAAGTGCCTCTCATCAGGCTTGACTGAGGAGATCTGCATTTATCAGTCTGCAGCTTTTTAACCTGCTAACATCCATTCTTAACAGGACAATTTTGCACTTGACGTAAACGGGTGAAAATAAATGAAGTTTCTAAACAAACCAGAGCAAATTCAATAGGGCACCATGAGGTCACATTCTTTTCTTAGAATGCTTTGATCCTACCACAATGTCTTTGAACTCTTTTTTTTTTTTTCCTCTGCAAAGGTATAAACCAGAATCACAACATCTCTGTCTTTTCTCTGTAAGGTAATCTGTGAACCTAGGAATTAGAAATGGGAAAGACTTTCTGGATCATAGCCTAGCTGAGGTGAGAAGTGGACCTCTAGACATCTCTAATTCAGGTCCCCTACTCAAAGCAGGGTCAAAGCAGCTCACTCAAGACTTTGAATCTGTATCCTTTCCTTCCAACTGCAAAATCAACAGCCCCATCCTTTGAGCTGCACCCCTGCAAGGAACCTTTGTGGATGCATCATTATCCACCCATGAGAGTGGAAAGTATTCCTTTCACTGGGTGATTGCAGAAGTCAGCTTTGAATCCACTTCTGGAAGAAGGTATGGCAGATACCAAACTAGATCCTGACTCCCCTTTCTCTCTTTGCAGAAGGTCATCAGGGATACCTGTTTACTAATAATTTTTATCAGGGGCATTTCAAAATGGAAATGAACATGTACCACTTACCCTGGAGGGGATTCAGAGCCAAATTTACTTGGATCAATAAGCCATCTTTTTTATTTTCTAATGTCTAATGGTAGCCAGAACTGTCTGGACCCATTTACTAAATAAATAAATAAAATTAAAAGCCACTACATTTCATTTGAACTTCATTGGCACAGAAGGAACTCACAATAGAGCTATGTAAGGTTTTATGGGGGTTATTTTGACAGAAGACATAATCTGTTAAAAGACACTAAAAAAACCACAAAAAAAAAAAAAAACAACCCAAAAAAACCAACCACCAAACAAACAAATCATTGCCAGAACTTTGTTTCTCATTTTTTGTTGCTCTTCTACATTACAAATCAGTAAATTATGAGATCCAGACATGAAGAAATACAAGGATTCATTTGCCCTGAGTATAAATTTGTATTTCTTACTTGCTGTCTAGTTTTTCCAGTTCACAACATCCACACTTATTTTAGAACACGTTTAGACTGGAAGAGTAGAAGAGATAAGGATATTTAGGATTCAGAACAAAAAGAAAAGGGAGAAAAGATTAAAAAGTTTAAGAAAGATGAGTGAACAAGAAAATCCATGGTGTTGGAGAGGTGTGGATGTTTTCCTATAGGCTTACTTCTGTTTTCATATGCTCTGTACTTAACATGTTGGTGTTCCCTTATCTCTTATGCCCCACTTCTATTAAATTATATCAGTTATCTAAAATTGCTGCTGATTAGGAAAGTAACATTGAGCATTTTCAGTACAGCAGACCTTTCAAGATGAGAGTCTTCAGCTGAAACAAGGTGAAGGCTCTATCACTGAGTACTGAGAAAGATAATCCTGGATTAGACTGTAATTTGCTGTAGGAGTTATATGTTTCCCTCCTGAATATAAGATGCTATCCACATAAAATTTATATTATATATTTATACTTATACCTTTCTTTATAACATGTCTGTCGTATTCTCTTATTTCTCTGTCATGATCAAAATCTACTTTTTCTCAAGTGAAAAAAGAAAAATCACTTTTTCCCTGGAAGTTGCTGGGGCCCTTGAGATGATGTGTTTTCCATGGATTGCAGTGACACCTAGAGCTCATATATTTAAAGCAAGAACAGCCTATGCTTTTGACTTGTCAGGTTTTGAATATTTTCTCATTATTAGACAATGCCAAATAACAGTGCCAAGATTGCTAATGTACTCACACAACCGTATTTATAGTAGTTTGGATCTGCAGAGGGGTGGAGAATCCCATTAAAGTGAACATTTGTGTGTTCAACTCTGTTGAGGCAATGCTGGCCTAAGGCAGGGGGTGCTGGGGCAAGAGCAGCTTTGCCACATAACCAGGATATACCCATATCTTATCTGAATGTGAAAGTATAATTTGAATTCCTGTCTTAAGGAGGCTTCTCAGACAGCAGTGCCAGGGTCTAGCCTTCTGGCTACATATAAAGCCCTGAAAGCAGGGCTTATAACATCCATTGTGTTTGAAAGACTGCCACACTTGAAGGAGCATCCAACCTTTAATAAATAACACTAAATGAAGCATTTGGATCATCTCTAATTCCATTTAGCATGTGATTTTACAAAGTAGTAGCTCCAGTGGGATTCACTGTGTGCTTGGTCATGGCTTTGTTACCACTTCATATGTCAGAGACTGGCCAGTGAGGAGCCAGACACCACTAATAAGTGTTTTCTATCCTGTATCTCTGTCATGCACAAAGAGCTTCTGAGTTTGCATCACAACCCTTGAGGCAGTGAGCCCAATGTTTGCACTGCTCCATTCCAGAGCATGCATTTCTGCAGTTTCCCCTCTGACTGTTTCTTCAGTCTCCACCATGCCACCACACAATGCTGTGTGAGCCACCAGGAATCTGCCTGGAGCAGGCAAAAAGCAGCAATGCCTCTCCTCCTGTTCTAAAACCAAAACAGAATGGGAGCCTCCTCACAGCCTGCTGACTTCATTGCCCAGGATTTACAGCTGGCTGCTATTGTAAAGATGGGTAAATCACTAAGGAGAATTGTAGCCTGTAAAAGAGTATATTGAGTGATTGTGCAGTGAGGTGGATTGGGAAGTGGCTGAAGGACAGAGCCCAGAGAGTTGTGGTCAGTGGAGCAG
>JANHGL010019708.1:0-139231 GCA_024611195.1 Ceyx melanurus
ACCCCCGCGCGGCGCCCGAAGCTGCCCCCTGAGTGCCCGGTGCCGGCGGAGCGCCCCGCCGCAGCCTGCCGACGGCGCCGGGGAAAGATGCTGCCGCGGCTGGTCCTGCCCGGCTGACGCCCCGCCGCCGCCGCCACCGCACCCCCGTCCCCATTGTGCCCCGGCAGTCTCCGGCTTCATGAGCGCCTCCTCCTCTCCCCGCCTCTGAGCTTCCCGCCCTCCACCTCATGGCTGCATCGGAAGAAGGGACCGGCTGCTTTCTCCCGCGAGGCAGGTCGCAGAGTGACCCCAGCATCCTCACCGACCCCGCGGGCCCCGGCGCCGGGGAGCACCCAGGTAACGGTCCCGCTCTCCCCGGCAGCTCTCGGGCGGGCGGTCAGGGGCGCGCCGGGACCACCCGCCAATTTCTAACACGCCCGTCGGCCCCGGCCGGGCAGGGAATTACCGCCAACGTATTTTCTGCAGTAAGTGCCGAAATGATGCGGCGGCTTAGCTCCAAATAGGATTACAGCGGAGCCCTTCCCGCTGCTTCGCGATCGCAGCGCTCCCCCGCAAAGCCGGCGTGCGGGGGGCGCGGTCGGAGCTGGGCGGCCGGCAGGGTCCCCGGGACCGCCCGGACGCGGGCGATGGGCTCCCCAGACCCCGAGCGCTGCGCTCCGGCGTGGCAGCGGTTAACGCCGCAACCCAGGCTCACGCCGAGCTAATTTATGACTTTGATGGGGTGGGGGGAAATAAGGTCTAATAAAGCAGGCTGTTTGCACGGGATCACCATGGCGACAAGGGGAAGCAGAGTCATAATTAAACGCTTTCTCCACACAAGAAGGTAATTTTCACTTCATAGGGAGAAGCGTAATCTTCTTATGAAGTGTAGGCACAGAGGGTGGTGCTCAGGGGACACAGCCGAATCGCTAGCACATAAATAGAATACTGTGATTAGATTTTTTTTTCTTTGCTTTAACAGCGGCTAATGGTGTTTTCAGCTTAACTTCACTTTGAGGAATAATTCTAAATGTCTGTTGGTGGCGATTCAGTAATTTCAGATTGTCAGGATCTAGGCAATGATGACCCCTGTAGAAAAAAAGAAAAAGGAAACAACTACATCACTTTGATGTGATGTGATGGCACAGAGAGGCACAACAACAAGCTGGAAGCAAAGGCTAAGAGCCAGTGTACTCTCAGTCTATCTGAATACAACAACTGTGAGGTTTCTTTATGAGAAAAGGAGTCATCAAAACAGCATCAGACAATGAATGGGGTGTTGATCATCACTGCCTATTACACTGAACTCTAACCCTAGGAATGGGTTTGCGTTTTGGGTCAGGCACTATCAGCCCGAATGCAGTTTTAGCTTGAACTTTAATTCAGGCCTTTTTCAGGTTACTGAGTAAATAAAATATTCCAGGCTGTTTTCATACACCTGCTATAGTGCTTCCTTCTGAGCCAGGGAGGATATTAATATTTGTAACTATTTTAAGCTCTTCTATTTATTTTTCTTATCAAGCAATTCTGAGCACCTTGCTCTGGAGTGAAAGACAAATTAAATTAAGGCAAACAGTAGATGATTTATCTCTGATGCCCAAGTGTTCTGATACTCTAAGTGAAGGGAACAAAGGACTCTTCTAACATGAACTGCTCGACTCACTCCCAAAGGGGCAATCTTGACTGAAAGAGGAATGTATGTTTCTGCCATTTGATTTCTGGAAGCAGAAGTGACTAATGAAAGGGAGGCATATGCAATCTCAGTTTTAATTCCTCTATATTATTGTCTGCTAATTAATTATTTTGGCCTTTGTGAAATATACAACAGAGTACACAACATGTCTGGCATATAGACAGATCTAAACATTATTATGCTTTTTAAAAGGAGAACTATTAATACTAAGTAGCTTTTTCTTTTTTTTTTTCCCCCAATTCAGACTTACTGGATAGGACAGTGTCCCACTGCATGGCAGCAGCTGTACTAATATGTAAGGGAAGATGTGGTTTATGGCATTGTGTTATACATACAATATGTGGAGAGAAACATAAGGTGATAAATGCATATGATTTCAGTCCAGGCAGTATAAATGGTTAGTAGAGTTACCATGTTTGATAAGCTTTCAGATCCTAAAATTGTTTATCAAATAGCATTGGACATCTGTGCTCTTCAAAATGATAATAAAATGAACATAAAAGACTTAAATAGCATTTACCCTATGGTCTTGTGAGTTATCACATAGTATGAGCAATTCCACACAACTGGCTACTGAAAAAAAGAAATACAATTTATACTATTGTGAGAACTATGTATCCTGGATGACATAATTGTAATTTATCTTTATTGTTCTGGAAAATAATTACTATTATCATTATATTATCAACATAACCACCTATGAGAGCCTGAGTAGAAAACAAAGTCTTAGGAGCACTTTATCCTTTAGGATAAGTTTTGTGTTTACATCTAGCCCTGCTCCCAGACAAACCATGTAGAGATGAAAGCCTGAGCATGTAAGGATTTTTGTTAATTTAGAGACCAAAATATTTTTCATTACCATTGAAGTCATACATTTAAATTATGCAGATAAATAAGCCAATGAGAAAACTTGGATATAACTGGAGGATCATTACAAAAAACATTCTTACTTTTCCGTGGCATTGGAATGATACTGTATTCCTACTGGAGATGCACTCTTGTTTTGAAACGGTTTTTTGAATGCATGATGTCGTTCAGGATTATTCTGCACTAATTCATTTGGCAATGTCTACTACAGGAAAGTACATCAAGGTAGAAAATGTGGTCATAGATGAAGCCAGCCTAATATTCTAAAGATTTTCCTGGTGTTCATGTGGGTTTGTGTAAAGATGTAATTTACATTCCTCCTTGTGACCTATTCAGTTACAATGTTATGGGTTTTTTTAGCCCAGCATTATACCGGAAATTTCAGTGACATAGCAGAGAAGGCAGAGGTGGCAGTGTATGGCTTCTCATGTATTTACTTAGGAAAATTCTCTGATGCAATGATTCATTTTCCTTCCTCTCTTGAAATGCCAGCTTAGCCATTGTGTTGACTGTACACAGCATGGTTACAAGACTTGCACAAGTTCAGAATCCTCTATCACTGCACCAAATCATCTATTCTTAGTTGATACTGAGTGATGTAGGCATCACATTCAAGGACCTCAGGATGAGCAAACTGCAGATAACAAGGATTAGTTCATTATAGTTCCACTTGCAATTTTTTAATGAACTATTGTTTGAGGTCAAACCTCAAAGGGAGGTTCCCATGTGAGAACTAAGGTGAGGTTTGGGTATTTTTGGTTGGTTGGTTGGTTGTTTTTAAAGAGGATTCTTCTTCCAGCAAGGGCATGGAATGACTAACTGGCTGGTTCAAATCCTTGATGTTGATTTCTGAGAGGTTCTGGACACTTGTAATCCTGACTGATGCCAGCAGAAGCTACAATTACTCCAAGCCTTGAACAAGCAGGGCTTCAAGATAAAGCTTCTTATCTAGGGTGCCTGTCTTCACCAAGCATTCACTGAAGAAATGAAAAGCTGTTTCTAACCTTGATTTACTAGAACAGATATAATCTTTGCAGACTACACTGAATTTCATCACAAGTAAAAAGCTCTAAAAATTAACACATGCCACTGTTAGAAGACTTCAGTTATCTGTGCAGGCTCTAGTGTCATCATTTTCTCCAGCAGTTAAATGGTGCAGATAGTTCCACTGGTAGTGTAGAGAATACTGGAAATAGTATCATAGCAATAAGAATGAATTAATGTTTCTTTGTTTTCATTGAATCAGTTGTTTTCTCCTTATAGACAATATAATGTATTTCAGCCTGTGATTTAAGTGAACTGCTCTGTGGCCAGTGAGCAGTATTTTATGGGACTACCATCATACAGCAAAGACTGGACTTCACATTTTAGTCTGTATTTAAGTGCACTGTCACATCAAGTGAGCAAGCCTTAAAAAGGAATATGTCTTGAATTTGAGAAACACACATCAAATGGCACTCTGCCATTAAGACAGGTGTCCCATTGTTTTCACTGGGGCTGGGAGAAGGCCAGAATATCCAGATTTGGTGTAGAAAGATGCAACTTGATTATAGATCTGGGGTTAGCACTGAGATGAAAAATTACTCTGGAAAATATCACATCCTGCTATAACATCAAGGGGAATTTTTGAGGCAGTCAAAGTTTTAAAATAATAAAATACTAATGAAGTTCTAATAAAAAAATGTAAAAGGTAATGGAAGATGATTTAGGTGGCAAAGGACAGCAGCAGAAAACATAATGCAAAGAGGGATTTCATTAGTTCCAGAGATCAGTTTTTTCCTTTCCCATTTCACTTTCCCCCCTCCCAACTTTCCAGGTAAGGCTCAAGAGAGAAAGGAGAATCTAAAAGGGGGTAGAGGGATGAAATTCAGGACAGATTTCAGTATCATCATCTGTTTGAGAGACAGTTGCAGGAAGCCAAAATATTGCTCTCATTATATCCTTCCATCAGTCACAGAGCACAGAAAGATTGACAATCTCATTGGATTTGTAGCCATAAAAGATGATGCTCCACAGCCTGAAGAAGAGCTCACCATGTCAAAACTCTGTATTACTTGAGGAGATGCAGACAACCCTGACAACGTGTGAAAATGTCACCCCCTCCCCCCCTAATTCTGGGATTATCCATTTTAATTTGTATAAGCATATGTTGGTGCCATCATGTTTTGCTCTCTTGCTGCTGCTTTTCCTCCCTGGCACCATGCAACTGAGGAGTGCCATTTCAGGACTGACATTACTGAGGCCATCAGTGGACCCTGCCAGTGTCCAGCATGTCCTGTGCAGCTATGTCACTGCCAGCCTGGAATTCCCTTTTTACTTCTTTTGCTGCCACATGTAATCAGCAGCACCATGCTCTGAGCTAGCTCAAAGAAAGAACAACTGCAAATAACTTAAAACTCCTTCATCACTGTTGCTAGTTATCATAATTCAAAAGTTTTGTAGGAGGAAACTTAGAATATGCTGCTAAAAAAAAAATAATTGAGGCATTATCTTCCTTTTACGTTGTCTCTCTTTGGGCTGAAGGATACCCCAAAAGAATCTCACAGGCAATATCAGGACATCAGCCATCTAAGTACTGCCTAAGGAAACTCATAACAATAAAATATCCAGGATAGGAATACTCTCTTCTAAGGGGTTTTATTTTTCTTCCTTTTTAAGGCTCTGACATATCCTGACAAGACTGTGCACACTCCCTCCCTTCATATGCCTATCATTGTTTTCTCAGCTTTTTAGGGGTGATTTATGCTGCTAAAGACTGTAATTAACACTTGTTGCTGACATATTTGTGCCTTCAACACATTTGCTCAGTCTGAGTCTCCTGCATAGTGCTAGGAGGCTTGTTAACCATTGGATAAATTTGCTTTTCCCTCTTAACCACCACTGGTAAACTGCATGATGTTGGAAGCTACTGGCAGGGGAGGTCTGAAAACTCAAAAGCATATTAAAAGTAGAATAAGTCTGACCTGCAGGTGCTCATAAGGAGCAAAGAGAAAGCAAAGAAAACCAGGTACAACTGGAAAGCAAGTAGACTGGTTCCAGCTTTCTGAATCTGCTCTAGTGATTTTTGCTGCAGATCTATTCATTCCAGGCCCATCATTCCGAAAATTGTGTAACTGTGTTCTTAACTTCAACCATGTGCCTAAGATGCAAGGGAACTGATAGCAGAGTGAGCACCAGGACAGAAGAAGATGCTTTTGGTGCCCTGCCTGTCAGTTAGCTGGTGCTTTCATCCTTTTGTAGTAACTTACATCACTGCAGCTGAACTCCGGGAGCTGGAGCCTTATCTGTGATGTCTTTAGTTGCATAATTTTCAAAATTGATACTAACACTTGAGCCAGGCCACCCATTAAATATTTGGGTTTTGTCTTTTGTTTGTTTGTTTTTTGTTAGGTTGTTTGGTTTGTAGGTATGTGTGTGTGTGTTTTGTTTTCCACCAGAAATATTTTGGTTTCTATTTAATTTTCCTATAACAACAAGTCTGTTCTGTTAACAGTTTGTTTAGCCTGCATCATATTACTCCTGACAGAGGAAGTGTACCAGGTCTCCTATGTCCTTTTCCAACACTTAATTTATAACCAAAATTAAATAAGCTAGCCAGTGCTTTTTCTTCACTTCATAACTTAACCCTATGTTTCATATCTATGAAGCTTTCTAGTATTTTAAGTTTTCTTGCTCCAAGTCAGAATGTTTCTGTTCAAATCCAACAAAAGGGGTCCCAGCAGAATCTTACCGTTCCACACATAATGGGGAGTATTCTCAGGAATACTCAGCAGAGACTAGAAACATGCAGGATATTAATTTACTTAATATCCCATTTTTTTTTACATTGCAACACACATTTCAGTCCTATGAGGCTCCCCAAAATGTTTTGGTAGAGCTAGAAGGTTGTGACATAGCATGAGAAAAATCATCACTGCATTACCAAGTACTGCAATGTGAGTGTTTAATAAATGGTCTATTCTGCTTCTGGGAAGGTGTTTTTTTCTCTCACCTACCCTTAATTCCTTGCTGATCTGATCTAACTGCACCCCAAGTAGCTGTGATGCAGAGAAAATTCACTGGAAGCACAGAACTCCCTGGTTATCCTCTGTCCTGCAGTAGAGAATCTCCTCCTACCCCACCTCTCCCTGGTGCATGACTCATGCATGGCAGCTCTTCTCCAGCACTTTCCAGAGGGGAGAGTAATCTATTTCTGGAGAGGAGAATGGGCTCAGTGTGCTTGAGCAGGCTGCAGAGGTGGGACTTGCTAGATGTGGATTCTATTGCTCTGAATGTCTAATTTTGGTACTGCACATCTGGAATTTGTGACAAGGGTGTGGTATCAGGATGGTGAGCACTGCAGGAGGTGCAGGCTTCACTCTAACTGCTTTATGCTGATTGCCTGGGTACATTACTTACTGAAACCCTGGTTTTAGAGATTCAGGAGGTAAGCTGATGGAGTTATGTTTGAATGCTACACTTGCAGCAGGTAAATGACTCTGCTCCTGTGTTACAGACCCAATGCTCTGTTCTGATTCTCCAGATGCTTGGTGCTTCTCATTCTCAGTGCTACTAGCCAAACCCTGGGGACAGTAAATGATTAGGTCGAATGATTAGGTTGAATATGAGAGTTAGAGCAGGTAGTCTATCACACGTCAGTTAAAAGCTTTTTCACTAGTTATCCAAGAGATTCTATTATCCCTTGTTGAATCAGAATTAATTAGTTGGAGAATGTCTTAAATATTGTATCTCTTCTGGTTCCTGGAAATCCTTTCTCATGCAGCAGAAGGAACCCAATTATGTGCACAGAAGTTCTTTCTTCACACTTATGTTTGGCTGCAGCAACTAATCTTTGGCATTAAAAGCAGCAGGGATGACATTGCATGCTGTGCAAATAATGCAGGGTTATTTTTTTAAAATTTTTATACTGGTATCTAAATTATGCATTTGCATCATACAGAAGAAAGTTTTACATCTGAAGTGTATAACCAGCACAGGAAGCTTTATGAGGGAAAAGGGGCTCTTCCAGAGTTGCAGCATCTCATACATCACACAGAAGTATTCCAGCCTCTTGCATGCACTCTGCAAAGGGCATTTCTGTTTCCCTCCTTATCTTTGCATTAGTTTCCATGCATCAGAAAAGAATATCATGGATTACAGAAAAGATTTAGGCTCAGATTCTCCAAGCACAGATGTCTCATCTGAGAAACACCTATGAGCTATGTCTGAAATACTGCATGATTGTGCTGTTTGCTGTGCAGCATAGGAAGAGAAACTGTTCCTGCTTTAAGTAACTTGCAATCTAATTTGAAAAAGATGGAAAACAGTGGGAAAAAAATTCTTTGTATTTTACATATAGCTAATTGAGCTACAATTAATTTCCTTCTCTCAATGTCTGTATGAAGCCAGTGTCTCCAATGGAATTTGACTCTGGATTTTTGCAAGGCTCATTCCCATATATTGACCACAGAAATAATCTACAGCAGTACTACTGTTGTGATACAGCCTGCTAAAGTATCTAGGAGTGGAAAAAATAGAGAGAAGAAAAAATATTTTGTATGAAGAAGAAATCTGTTGTCATTTTAAGGTTAGAAAACTTCTGAAACTCTACTCTTTGCATAGCATTAGCCTGGGACAGTTTATTGACAATCACAGACAAGGCTGCTCTTTCATCTGAAGTTTTAGGATCAGAAGTTATGTGTGTTAAGAGTCCATAGAGGTTCAGTTGTTGCACTGAATATTGTTTCACCCAATAGGAAAAAAAAAGGGAAGCCATGGGCTTTTTGATGAAAGATGAGCAGGGATTCCTAATTACCTTTTAGTAGTTCTCCTTCCCCTTTGTAATTGATCTAAATTCTAATGACCTTTTTTTGATAGGAAACAGAGGTAGTTGGGAACTTGACAGAGAAAACATAAATCAGAAGATATGTATTGCCCATACTCTGCTGCCCAGCTTTGGGCAGGTGTGTGTACACATCTACACCAGTTTCAGTAAGGACAGAATTTAAAGGAAAAAATAGGGAAGAAAGAGATATCAGTGTATCATGCAGCCCTCTCCTAAGTTAGGCAGCATGGGCACTTGAAGAGAAAGAAAAAGTCAGTCAGGTAGTCTGCAGAATATGGAAACCCTGGCTTATCTTTCTCTCATTCATGTTATAGGCTTTATTTGAAAACAAAAGTAAACTCCAGATTTGAATTATAGAATACCAGGTCGCAAGGGACCTCAAGGATCCAACCTTTTAAGGTAAAAATAAGATAATAATACTAATAAAAGATTAAAAGTTAAACCCATCACCCTGTCAAACTGAGTCTTAAAACTGCCCAGTGTAGAGGAAGCCACCACTTCCCTTGGAGATTATTCCAATATCTCATTGTTCTCATGGTGAAAATTTTTCTTCTGGAGTCTAATTGGGATCTCCTTGTGTTTCTTGTACCCATTACCCCATGTGACTCCTTGTAAAAAGAGTTTCCATCTTTTTGGTAGCCACCTCAGACTTACTTTGCACACACAATTTGTGCACACAATTATTTGCTTCTCTCTACCAGTAAGATAAACTCATATATTTGTCCACTACTAAAAAGCTTCACACTTTAAGTATGAACAAGGATGGTTTAGCTATGAATGAAGATTGGTAGGTCAATTAATGTTTGCACCACACATGAAAAATGTAATGAGTTCTATAATGCTTGGAGTCATGTCTATCTAGAAACTTGACTTGCTAAAGTAAACAGTTAAGTAACCTTATTAATCTCTCACAATCTTCAGTTCAGGGACTGTTTCCAGACTGTCCCATGCATGCTGTAATGAATGAGCTAGACCATTTACTTATTTATAACATTCTGGCATTTTAAAACCAAATTTGTGGCTTTCTATTTTTAAAATTTAATGTGTAGAATTAATTACCCTGGCCTCTCTAAGCAGGTTAGATCTATAAAGAGTAAGTAAAGCTAAATATGATACCTTCCTTTTGCTTCCAAATGTAGCTAGAGCTTGTATGCTAATACAATGGATTCTTTGTGCACATTAAATCCCATGCTTTTCTTTGAAATTCAAGTTGATTTATGGTTTAATGTATACACAGTTTATACATGCCCTGGAGAGCACATCATATAACTACTTGATGCAGGTCAATAGCTTCATGCTCAAGCCTGCATTAATATTTCAGTAAGATAATCTTAATCAAAGGCTATCCTATCTTGCTGTCTGTAGTACAGTAATATCCTGTAATCACACATGGTCTGTGCATGCAGACCTGTCATTATCACTAAAGAAAGCCATGTCCTGATATATAAAGCACTTCATTAGTTTTGCTTATAATGAAGAGACAGTTCTTGAAGTAACTTCTTATTCTAATTTTTTTTTTTAAATCCTCAAACTGTTTCACTACTGCATAACCAGCAAGTGGACAGAGGTGCTGTGTGAAGCTTGGAGCCCTTTCTGAGGGCTGCTGCATCCCTTGGGCCTGCAGTCTTCCCTGTGCCTTGCCCATATTGATGTCTTGTGAATGCCTGTCACATTTCATTCCATGCTCACAGAGATCTGCATCTTACCTCTTAACTAAACAGCCTGCACCAAGACTTGGTTTGGGGATGTTTTTTTATGCTTCCAAGAACAGAAGAAATGCTCTGCTGGGTCAGAACTGTGGTCTGTCTGGTCTAGGACAGTGTTCTTCACTGTGCCAGTAGAAGATGCTATTTAGGGAGCATACTTGCCTGGAAGCTTGAGACAGGCTGGAAGCAAAGCAAGGGGTGGCTGAACGAGCACCACATGAAAAACACAGGGTCAGTCTTCTGTGTCTGACTTCAAATAACATACACAGGTGTCAATGCTTTGGGCAAGTTTACTCAGAATCCAGAAGCAGCCCTGCTTGCTGGGGGGGATTGGGACAGAATATCAGTAGAAATCAGTCTCTGAGAGTTTCTGAGCTCCTGCAAGTACTTTTTAATTCTTTCATCATGAGTGATATGAATTTGTGTAGAATATTTAGAGCCAACATTCTCAACAGAAAGGTTAACCACTATTCTAGACAATTACACACTCTTGCCAGTTTCTAGGTCTTGCTGTGTAAGAGGTGAGATTGGTTTGCAAGAAATAACTAAGCTGGGATACCTCAGATTCCAGAGTTAACTGGAGTATATAACTGACTTCAGTGGGTTTCTCTGCAGTCTATGCTTTGCAGGTGGGACATTTGTAAGCTCTGTATTTATTATAAAGGAACAAAAACTTATGCTTTGTTGTTTTGTTTGTTAATTATAGTGGCTATGCAAACTGTGCAACAGCTTTATGGGGTTTCAGAGGTTTGAAGAAGGGCATCCTGCTCAGATACAGCAGTTCAACTTAACTACAGTGAAATATTTAATTCCAAAGCAGTCAAATGACTGTTTACTTCCATAAGTCAAGTGAGCAATTTGATTTTGCCCTACAGTACCTAGAAGCAGAGAATAAGTACTCTTATGTTAGAAACAGTAGCTATGCAGAGAAAACTCTAGAAAAAAAGAAATGAAGCCTGATCCTTCAGTCATGCAATTCTCCACTTGTTCTCCATGAGTTCCAAATGCCTAGTTTATTGAGGAACTCCAGAAAATTAATGGAAAAAAAACCAAAACAGAACTGAGGTAAACTAAGTTCATCACTTCAGATTTCACATACACTTAACTAAAGAATCTAGCAGCCTGTCACAGTTCCCTGCATGTGAGACATGCAAGTGAACTGACTGTCATCTGGGAATCCCCTACATAAAGGAACACAACAGGGGTCCTGAAGAACATACCATGTTACTGTAAACTACTTACCCTAATTCAGAATGGAATGGTGTGAGACACAAGAGTTACATCCTCACTAACAGCTTGTCTCTGCTAGATCTGTAATGGGAGCAAATATCAGCCATTGCCTGCAGCTAGTTTGCTTGAACCCTGGCAGTAGTGGGTAGCTCACCAGATGACATGATCAGATGCCTACTTTCTTAAGGCAAACATAGGGTATGTGCACCACGGCTGTCAAGACAGATAGCAAACAGACTTTGTAGTGTTTTGGTGTACATTTGCTGCTGTAGCTCAACCAGAAGAATAAACTGAAAGGAAACCAAGGAAAAAAAAAAATTCATTTTAACAAGAACTGTCCTTCAAAAATCCAGGATATTATACATGAATGAAAACATTTTAAGGAGGGGCACTAACTCCTAATAGAAATGTATCCTGGAAAACAGGCATTCCTCCTGAGTTGGTGCTTTCCTACATTCCTGTGTTCTCTTGTGAAAGACTAGAGCTTGTTGAAACTTTTTTTTATCTCTTCAGTCTGTTTGAACTTCCTTCAAAAATCCATAATATTGTGAATGAAAACACTTGAAGAAGGGGTACATTTTTTCCCACTTTCCTTCTATCTAGTTTGAGTGTATTCTGTTAGCTAGCCCTTTTCTTCTGCCTCAGCAAATGCAGCAACCCCTGCTCCAGCTGCCTTTCTCTTGAATTATTATTCTGGAAATAGAATGGGTGTTACTACTGTAAAGACAGAAGCCAACAAAGCCTTCTTTCCTAGAGTTTCAGCATTGCCAGCCCTCATGGAGATCTTAAGCCATCAAAAATCTCATTTAAGACTTCTGACTTAAGATTGGATCCTCTCTAGGCTAATGAAGTGTCAGTCTGACTGAAAACTATTCCCTTAGGATGCTTACAGAGCCTCTCCTGTGTGGATGCTTTGGTGTGTAAGCAAAACCAGCCTCACACTGAGGATTCTCCTACAGGTAATACTTAATAGGGTCACTAGTGTCTTTTTTTCATGAGCTGTATCCTTTGTTGAAAGTTGCCAGTAAGCTCCAAAGTTACTGTGGGTGACGTGAGATGAAAAGTGATTAAATAACCCTTGCTTCTGAAAGAAGAACCTGGGAGCAAAAAAAAGAAGCAGCTGTTTTCAGTACCATGCTGTTCCATTTATATTTTTTCTCACTCTTGCTTTCATAACAATACTTCTAGGATGTGTTTAGGCTTTATTCCAACACATCAAAGGTCTCTAGTTCTACCAACCTCTCAGAAAAAAGCCTGTGCTATGACCTGGGGCATTACTCATCTGTCTTACTTGGGAGATGATATTTTATATAATCAGCTCTTTTGTGTCCTGCACCTGCAGAAAATTCAGTCCACTTCCCATCCTGAAATTTGATATTCTCTATTCCTCTATTTCCTTGCCTCTTGAGCATTTTAGACATACTAAGCAGTAACTTAATTGAAAAACAAACCAACCAACAAAAAACCCCAGACATCTCCCACCCCCCAACCCAAACAAAAACCACACTGCCAAGAGCTTATCCGTTTTGAGGTGATGGTTTGGCTGCTGTAATGAAGTGATTTTAAAGGAGTTCTGTTACTGATTTTGCTTTGAGCACCTTAAACATCATGGAAATATTGACAGACATGCACATCCTACCCTTCTGAATAGGTACATATAGGATGATGTTTTCACTCCATGTGAAAGGACAGAGCTCTCAGTACACCTATATACATATTTTGTTGGGGTTTTTTTTTTTCCTCTCATTTTATTAGAAGAAATGAAAGGCTCCTTCTGGAGGATTTAATTAGTTTTTAATTCAAATTCCCCTCCCACCATCCCTAAAGAAATTCCCCTGCAATTTGCCATCACAGCACTGCAGAAACCTTTCTCAGATACCAGTAACTGATGCAAAGTTATCTGAGAACAAACACTACTTTTGAACAGCTCTAAATATATGTATTCAAGTAGAAAAAATGCAGAATTAGATGCCCTAGATCTTAAAAAGTTACTTCCATTTTACATAGTTTCTTGAAGAAAGAGGAGAACCTTAAATATTGTCTTATTTTCAGAAACACTAGTTTTTAAAGCCTAGAAAAGTTTTTTCCTGCTTTATGTTAATGATCAGATTTTTAGCCAGATAGTGTCTGTTAAACTGAAATCATGCAGACTCAGAAATATCTTTTCCAACAGAAAGAGACAAGTTAAGCACATCGGAGCCAACAGGAATGCGTGCAATTTAGGG
Source organism: Ceyx melanurus (assembly GCA_024611195.1). Taxonomy (NCBI): domain Eukaryota; kingdom Metazoa; phylum Chordata; class Aves; order Coraciiformes; family Alcedinidae; genus Ceyx; species Ceyx melanurus. The sequence goes on from JANHGL010019708.1 coordinate 13,525, forward strand.
ATTTTGTTGTCATAGATCATAATATTCTCCTAATACAGGGGAGATTACAGAAATATGGCATAGTCTTAGTTTGTCTGACACTGTAAAGAAAGACAGACTTAAAGGATTAGTTGTGGTAATTTAGCTGTGTCTTTGCAACCTATTGTGATATAATAGAAAATAATGCAGTGCATATCTGGAACATGAAAGAGAGCCTCTGGTCAGAATCTTGTTAATGCCAGAAATGATTTAAAGCTCACTAACAGTCCCAGTTTTCTGTCCCAGAAATGACAACACAAGATGTGACACCTCTTATTCTAATGCTACGCAAGAGCATCTCATGCATGTGATTAAGATATCATTCAACACGACTAATTCCTCAAGATACACTTTTCTTCATTGTTAGAAACCTGAGGACAGCAGACGAAAGCAGGATTAGGTTTTAGATGGAAGCTGCTCCTTTGACAGGGCATGAAAGAATCTAGCTACTTTACTTTTCAATGTCTTTTGGAGATAGGCTAAGGAGGCAAAGTGAACTGGTTTTCACTCAAGTAAGCTGAGCACCTAATTTACACATTCATTGGACACAAAGCCTCACTCACTGGGCTAACAAATCGCCGTGATGAAGCATTTGCACACCCACACACATTTATACACATGCTGTTGCTCAGCTTGCACCTGCAATGATGGTGAATAGATGTGTAATTGCAGAACAGCTACTAGGCAAGGTCTAGAGAGCTGTAGTAAGCGCCTGCTTTTTTTCTCCACAGTGCTGTGGTTGGCAACTTTCTGGGAGCTGTTTTGTCACATAAATCCTGCTTTTCCATTATACAACTCTCAAAGACTTTTTCCAAGCAGCCTGAATGCACTCCTCAGGTGTTGGTATTGGGCCATGAACACTGGGTTACTGCTTTATGGGCTCAGGTGTCTTTCAGAGAGCTGCAAATCTCCCAGCTGCTGACTGATAAGCTCAGAGCAAAGGCAAGTGCTCGAGGGACAGAGTTCAAGCATGTTCAGGTCTTCCATGAAAGAAGTTGTGTAGAAGAGTTCAAAAATGGGTACCAGAGGATTCCCTGGAGAATAACAATAAATACATGCTGAAATCTGCACCATGTGTCTCCTCTGTGCTGCTAATGGCAGTACTGTATTTACTGGCTTCCAGCTTCCAAATCAGATCTTATCACCTGATACCCCAAACCAGGAATTCTGTCTTCAGAAGAGCCACTAAAATGCCAAAGTCATACCACTTGTTTAAACATCCCAGTCACATTCTACACTTTAAAATGATGACTGTTCTTGTGACATTGTGAATTATACTTTCTCAAAATCAAGATTTGGTTCCCTTATTTCTCTTGTAACATCTGTGCACAAAACAAAATCATCTCTGATGTTCTGCATCCTCCAGAAATAGCACCGAGGTTCCTTTATAGGCCTTTTACCATTGCAACAAGCCTGAGTGGCCCCATGCTCCTGCTCTCCTCTTGCCATTTGGGCAGCTTTCAGAAGGTGCAACTTCAAAGCAACTCTTTCAAAACAGTATCTCTGAGTGGCTTTAAGTAGCTGCTTTATTTCGTTGTTGTGCTGCCCGTAACACACTCTGCTTTCCGAGATGTGAAGGCTTCATCTATTCCACTGCCATCATAATTCTACTTGAGGTGGCAACCTTGTTATTTAGGACTGTTTCTCATGACAGATGGGTTATTTACAGCAATTGTTTCCCAAAGATGTAAATAGTATCATATTCACAAATTGTCAGCAACTTTGGGATCACCACTATCACAGTGAATTTCTTTAGTCTTATCCACTTCTCTGCATATCAGCAAATTCAAATTGACTCCAACATCAGATTCCAGTAAAAGTGATGTTTGAATAATAATGATATTATTTTTAGAGTTCTGCATTAAATTGATCAGTTGAAACTATACATTTGTAATGGGCATTTCATGTTTTTGATATCACTGTCAGTCTGTTTGGGGATAATGGAAAGTCACAGTTGCATGTCTAAAGCAGTGTCACTGCACAGCTATGTGTGCTGTTGAAGCACATGGACACTAAACTGGGATTCTCAGGTCTTGTGCTATCACATAAACCATATCCATGGAAGATTCATTTGATATGCATAATCACTCTTTAATTGTAATATCTTCTAAGTAGGCTATTTTATATAAATGAAAATGATAGCTTAGGACAAGTATTATGGTTTTCTTTAATAAGCAAGCCATTCTGATTACCCTGTCCTGATAGCATAATTGCATTCTGGATGGTCTCTCCTCAGCAATAATTCTGGTGATTACAGTCTACATGTGGTCCAGGTCCCAGTGGGAGAATTTTGGAAGTATGTAGCTAGATTCTTCTGCACTGCAGCTATGGACAAGCTCTAGGATATGGGATGTAGCCATCAGGTTTTATTAATTCTAAAGTTTTTACCATTGTTGCCCCAAAAAAATACTAATTGTAGCTTTTGTTGGTGGAGACAAGTGGGAAAAGGAGAAGAACAGAGGTGATGGGAGCTGCCACCTGTTTGCTTTAATATTTTGATGTGTCTTCCTGTTCAACATATTAGGTGAAAAGCACAGCCCAAATGGAAGGCTGGATTTCCTACATTTCCTTTCTTCATGGCTCATGGCAGTACTAGTTGATCAAGCCTATAGTCACATTCTCAGGCTGGTTGAGTGAGCTGAGGGGAGGCCAACTGTGAGCACCAGCCTGAGTCTTTACATTAATTCATAAGAAGTTGCTCAAATTTCAGCTGTATTTAGGACTGAATTTAATCCATTGCAACTATAAGAGCTGTTTCTTCTAAAACAATCGAGAATGCAGAGCTGAGGATGAAACAATTTGGCCATCATAAGAGATGAAAACAAGAGGATTTAACTGTGAAACAGTTTTGCAGAAGTAGTTGGACAAATCTAGTCTGATAGTCTTTAAGAAATACTACGTAGGCATCCTAATTTTCCATTTTTTTTCCACCAAAAGTTACCTTTACAATTGTAACATCCATTCTATTTCCAGAATATTTTTATCCTCCTCTCTCTGAAAAAAACTGTAGGAAGCCAATCCCCAACCAAACTTTGGCCCCTCAAAAGAGGGATTGCACAAGTGTGTCTGTAATTAAGTTACTGCTAATAGATTTATGGAGAAAATACTCAAATAGTGGATCACAGATAGTATAAAAGTATATAATAGCCTGAACAGAACATTCAGGATTTGAAGGGGCCCAAGTAACCCATCCTGATGATGTGAGTAAGCCCTGCTACAAAGGACTGGAAGGACAATTTCACTGTTGGACATGTTGCATGTGAAATTTTCTGTAAACAACAGACCCTCAATTCTTCTGGGAATACTGCAATCACTTCAAGGAGAAAGAATAGCTTAGCTTGTTAATTCAAGATATGCACTTTGTTTACTATACAATAAGAGATTTAATGAAATGCCTTGTGGACTGAAACTGAATTTTTCAGCTCTTCATAGGATTTTGTAGCTGATTTAACCATTTACTTAGAATTGTGATGCCGGGCAAGTAATTGCACATGTTAACGGCAATTACAATAACTACCAGGCATAATTAAGTGATTTGCATATGGACTCATGGGATTTTTGTGCATACAAATGATTTGTATATTTCAGCATCTGATTTTACAATTTCTCTTCATTGTATGTAAAACTTCTCTTTTATATGTTGTTGCCATGCCCATTTTGTTTTGCACAATGTATTGCTCTAAACATTCAAAGCATTTAAGCCCACAGTTACTACAGGTACAGTTATAGGTTATAGTGCATTGGTTAAGACTGGGAGCTGCATACCTCTAGGGTGTGATCGTCTCCTCAGAAGCAGGAAAGAACAAGATCTTCTCATTCCCATTTACAAAGGGTCAAATTTTAGTTTGAGTGGCACCCAGGTTGTGAGTGAACTAGAAACACAAGAGCTGTCTTTAAGCTTATCCACTTACACTTACTCCTGGTTTCTGCACACCTAAGACGTGCCAGTACCTTGTCAGAGTAAGCCAGGTAGACTCCTGACCATAGCTGATGTGACTGTTGGGTAGGGTAAGGGATTTTTTCTGCATCTTGAGTTTTGGATAATTCTGCTGAGATTAGTCTTGAGGTATCTGCATAACCATTTCACCATGAAATGGGAAGAAGAGAAATGGGAGTCCCCTAAATTCAGAGGGCCAGCTTACATAGGAGAACAACACAAGGTCTTAGCTGTATCAGTCATGTGGTTTGGCAGTTCTGTAATGCAGCTAGACTTTTTTCAGGGAGCAGAATGATTCATGGCAGAAGAGACAGAGCTAATGATGGTTGAAGAGTTCTAATGATGCCTTTTGTGTAAAAATGAAGTAGAAATCCTTTATATTCTGCTTTCATTTTATTAATTAGTCATTACCCAATGCACTATCAGTTAAGCCTCTCTGAAGAAATTCTTGTTATACTGCTTTTATTTGTAATAAATACATCAGTCTCTGATTAAATGCCTGAATCACTGAAGAGGTTTAGAGGATACAATATAATCTAGTTCTTTACAGTATGACCCAAGGCTTTGATGACAGAATTAAAGCATGCTCCAGTGGCCAGACCAACAACCAGAGCCTGAACCCTCAGTGGTCTCATCCAAAGTTATAGCTGTTATGGTTCAACCTACAATCAATCTCCAGGAGTCTCAACATACACCCTCTAGGACCAACTCACTCTGCATGTCTCAGAACACACGGAGTCAGTGTGGGCTGGAACAAAGCATGTAGTAAAAACCAATAACAATCCATGTTTATTAAAACCACGAATTCTTATTTCAGAGCACTTGCAAAGAGATATTTCAATTATCACAGGCAAGGTACCAAATGGTCACGTTAGTCTGGGAACACACTCAAATGGTTCCATCTATTCTCATTTGGCTAATTTCTCCTAGAAGTTATAGTGGTTTCTCCCATTTAACAAAATTAAGCAACATCTGTACAAAGCAAGGTTTGGATAACCAAGCATATGCTTTGCACACATGGAAATAAACTTAATTAAGAGTAGGACTCAGTCATAGAGCAAAGTGACACAAGGTATTGGACCAGATCTGAGCAATGCCACCTGTTGAACTCATACAATACATGTTGAACACTGCAGAAATAATCTAGCAAGTACAAGTTGATAGAAAAGCTGTAATACTATCAAAGGGAGCATGCAGATATAAAGTAAGAAGGAATTAATCAGAAAATATTTGCTCATCTATAGTAGATAGCATGACCTCTAACTAAACCAGTAAGGGCTGTAAAAACAAACTTGGGTCATTCTATAAACTTAATTAGTAACTACTAAACTTACTGCTTTCTCCACCAGTCAAAAACCCCCAGACTTTTGCCTTCAGTTCCTCAGATGACCTGTAATAACTTTCATATTACATTTTATTTCACAGATGCTGACTTGAAACATGAACAAGTTCTATCCTTCTCAAAATACAGAAATAGCTAAAAATGAGAACTGAAGAGAAAGCCCTCCTCACTTCTTTTTATAGCCACAGTTTGAATTTCATGCATGGCAGTAGCTCTAAGGCATTGAAGCTATTAGATCATTTTTAGTTCTACCTATTCTATGAACTGTTTCAAAAGAGAGAAAAACCTACTCAAATATATTTAAAGATAAAAGCCAAAGATGAAACACAGCATTTGAATGTATTCCAGCATCTGCATCAATGACATTCATAAGCCAACTGCATTCTGAAACAATCACACAGAGCCTGAATTCAAACCATCACAGCAAAACCTACCAGGTGGAATGCATGCAGTCATTTCATCCTCATTGTTCTCTCCAAAGATGGCAATCAAACATCCCAGCCACAACACTTCAAGTTTCACTGGTTTACACCAGTTTTTACCAGGCACAGCAGTCTGAACCAGAGGGTGGCATTATACTCAACTGAGGAGAACCTGGTGGAAGGGGAAGCCCCTGGTACCTGCACTGTAACTGGTACCAACCATACTTGGCTACCTGTGGTTTCTAATGGGAATGGTTTTCAGCTGGTGGAAAATGTCTGCCTGCACTGGAGTCAGGATGGTTAATGCAAGCTGAGGAACTGGTGTGTTCTCTTTCACTTTCTCCCACATACAACTCCATTATCTTTAAAATGTTTTAATTGCTTCTACTGGGCAGAGGAGGAGAGAATTAAGGTAGCTTCTTGTCAGAATAATTGCTTTACTCTGTTTTAATTGAGATGATAGGCCCATGTACCCTCCCATTTGGGAAAGTGATTTTCAATTGCTGTTTAAGAGCCAGCCTGGTAAAGTCATCCAAACACATATAATGAGACATAAAGTGAATGAGATGCATCAAACCTCTTGTCTATTGCCTTCGGAGGGGCCATCAGTTCTTAGAATGCAGCTGTGTGAGTTTGCAAGCAATTGCAGTTGGCCTGCTGCACTTCCTGAGGAGGTCTGGGGTTAGGGGACACAGCAAAGAGTGCTTGTTAGGAGGAACTCCTGGGCAGTGGGGAATACTCACAGCAAAGGACAAAGTTGTCTAGCTGCTTATTTTCTTCTCATATGCTAAAGACTTTTACCTAATGAAGATGTAAAGAGGCATCCTGATTGGGTTTTCTTTCTGAGCTTCCATTTCTTTTGGAGAGATATGGGGATGCTGAGTGCTTTACAGTCATTCTGACTCAGTGTGTAAGAGGAATGAGGAATTCAGTCTTTGGACCCCACTCCTGCAGAGTCCTGTGAACCTCAACAGGAGGTGGTCTTAGAAATAACCACTGCATACTAACTATCTGCCAGAAAGACTATGATCCAATATGTGATTTAAGTTTTCTTATGCTTTCATAAACTGGGGGTATATGGGTTATACATATTTTTAATGTACTGACTACTATTTTTAGCCAAAGGTATTTTTTGTTTCGAGAAGCTCCATGGCATTCTGATTGGCTTTTTCCTCTGATGTTACAACCCCTGGGTTGACTTGGTGCACTAATGATGTCTCCCTGAGATATTTCCTTTACCTAATTCACACATTTGTAAAGCAAGAAATTGAAATGTGCAGGGACTCTAGTGAAGATCAAAAGAATCCATATCTAAAATTTCATCTTTCAGTACTGCTATGCAAGTGAGAATATAATTTTTTTTTGCCCATCCTCTGCATCACATGATTTTAGACACAAAGACCTTCATTCTATAGATATAGTAGAAAGATGTTAAAACGGATTTCTTGGTAAGACTACCATTCAACCTATTTTCCTAATAAAAGAACATCTGTGTTTTCATGAACAGAAGTCACATGTTGATAAAGTAAAAGCTGAAAGAGTCTTTTAATTTTCATTGAAGAAAACAGTTGAACTTCCATCTACCTCAAAGAATATATATACTCCTGGCCATTTTAATGGTTCTCTCTAGTAAATCTGAAGGCTAGAAGATCAGTTGTCATGGGAACTGGCAACAGATGACTCAAGAAAACAAAATTAAATGTTGGCTTGGTGTCAACAGCTAATCTAGTGCCCTGCCAGCTGAAATCACAGTTAACATGAACCATGCCTAACAAGCTGTGATTTGAACAGAGTTGCAGCCAAAGATAGAGTTTCTCACCCCATGAACAGAACATTTTAAAAATTGCAATTAATGAGGGTACCCAACAAGTTTGGGAACAGTGAAACTCAGAAACCCATTGTTTATAATTGTTGAGTTAGAACCTTAACAACTATAAATCAAGAGTTTGTACCTTGACATCAAAATCATGTTATCAATTTAGGTATTATTTCCAGATCTGTGTTAGAATTTTCAGAACCATAAGATTGATTTGTGCTGGGACACAGTCCAAAAATTGTTTTAAATAGTGGTTTTAGTGCATCTGTTACCTAGAAAATCCAATTCTTCTGCTATAAGCTGTTTTGCAAAGGAACATCTTTAAGCATATAATTTTTAGACTTGGAACTTAAATATTTTTTTTTCTAAAGAATCATTTCTAGCTCCTTTAGTTCAACATCAGTAGACTTTAAGGCCTAAAGGGCTACATTAAGGACTGTAATTTAGACAATATATTAAAAACTGTCTTTTTATATACAGTGATGGCAAATACAGTCTTCAGTTAAGAACAATCTGCTAATACTTGGCTCCTCCTAGTGAATGTCAAATTAGCCCATATGGAGTGTAATAGAAAATAGAACAGTCTTGAAATAACATGAGTGTTTTTAGAGCTTGTTTACATAAACACAGACTATGAAAATCCATGCAGTTTAATTTATGAAAGTACAGTGGATTAATTAACTATTAAAATCTATATGGACACTCTGTTGAGAATTAAAGTGAGCTCAATTTAATTTAGCTTTATTCTTTTCCAAAGTAAATTAACCTAAATTGAATTAAGATTACTTTAATACAGAGAGAGAGTTTAATAATTAAGTGACTCCAAGCACACAGATAATTTGGATTAGATTTTGTAAACACTGCCATGTAAAAAAGCCCTTGGATTCACATAAAGGACAACTTCTAGGCTGAAGTGTCTTTGTGCGTGGTATTGGATCACTGGTGGATTGTCAAAGTCTTGTTATGAACCTGTGAAAATTCTTTCTCTAGAAATTAAAGCATTTCTTGGCTTGATACATAAAAAATACAGTAGGACCTCATTTGCCTTTTTACATGTATGAAATAGAGTCCTTCTGAATTATCATTTCATATGCATCTAGTTCAATTTAAGGTCAGAAATAGATTTGTCTTGGTGTACCAAAAGCATCTCCATGTTTCAAGTGCATACATCAGCTTAGCCTACACTGCAAGAATGTCTGCGTTCATGAAAGACTACATACATCTGTTGAAGGAAGTGGAAACGTATGTCTGTCTCAGACTGCACACAAGGGAGCCTCCAGGCTGCCTGGGTAAGTGATGGAGTCACCATCCCTGGAGGGATTTAAGAAACACCTAGAGGAGATGCTTAGGGAGCCGGTTTAGTGGTGGGATTAGCAGTGGTAGGTAAATGCCTGGACTCAATGATCTCAAAGACCTTTTGCAACCAAAGCAGCTCTATCATTCTGTGCAGGCTGTTACCCATGACATCTTTCTTCCCTGGAAGGTGAAGTTGAGGAGCAGACATGGAGAAGTGGAAAGAGAAATATACTTTTGTTATAAGAACACAATGCCCCTGTGAGTGTGTCTGTGTGTCTGATACACTGCAGACACACTGTAGACAGCTTCTGTGAAAGTTAATTTGTGGCTGGCCTATCCTGAAGCAGAGAAGGATTTGTGCTTCAGTATCATGTCTTCTGAGATTGTGCAATTTATGATCCTTGTTCAAGACTGTGCCTAAAGGCATGATTTAGCCCATATTTTGTGCATAGGCAATTCAAAGAGAAGTAGATGCAAACACAGTGCACAATTCATCTGGCATTTCTGCCACCACACATACAGGTAGCTGCATTGTGCAGTACTGACAGTAAAGCACGTTACAAACTGGATCTCACATCTAACCATGTGCATTATATTCCACATGGAATGTTCTATAAAGAATATAGTCAATGAATAGAGATTATGGTTTAGAATTTTTTAGAGAAAATCCTCTCTATCAGGGTTGCTTGTTCTGAATGTTTCATTAGTTCAAAATTGCTGTTAATTTTGGATGGGAGTGTGGACTTGATGACTCAAGGTCCCGTTTCTATAGGCTGTGTCCTGAGCTGACCTTGGTGCTGAATATTGGAGTGGTCGTCTCTGGTACACATTAAAATACCCCTGGTACCCCCAGTGCTGTATGATTATGAGGCTATATATCATGTGTGGTGTATCTTGTTTGATTGGATGATTAATGGAGAGCCAGTCACTAATTCTTGTAGAAATTTTTTGCAGGAGGCAGATGAAGAGAGGCCCAAACCAGCAGTCCATTAAGGTATTATCAGACAAAACAACAATTAATGACATGCTGATTTGGATCTATATATATGCATAAAAATATGAGCTAGTTGTAGTCTTCAGAGCAATGGAAATTCAGCTTCAAGGCTATGGCCTGTGCAATGTACAGTATGTTTATAATAAGTTGTTTTATGGTTTATCCTTTATAGGGAGTACAGAATCCATGTGTCCAGAACTGTCTGCAAACAAAATATGTACATTTACATAGTGTGCAAATTGCCTTCTCATTGATTATTCTCTTGAAACATAATCATGAGGCAAGAGAGACTGTGCAGTAATGATCTGCCAGTGCAAGAAGGGATAAAAAAGGGGAATTTCAGTTCAGTATTACTGCTTTTTGACATCGTTGTTTTCACTTTTATGTTTGCTGGTGAAAAAAAAATGGTCATCCATGTTTAAAGTGATATGCTCTGTGGTGATGAATGTTAGAAGTTAAGTTACAAGTATCTTCACAGGTGAGAAGAGAAATACTGTCTGTCAGTAATATTTGTAAAGCTTCCCTCAAAAATGTATTTGGAGCTCAAACTAGCAAATTCAATTGAAAATACAGGAATTAATCTCAAGAAGATAAACAATAGCAGCTGCTGGTTGTCAACCAATGTTCCACTTCTTCTGGTTGTACTTTTTGTTCTCAGCAAAAATGAACCTGACTATTTCTTGGTTTACAAAAGTTGCTCTAGCAGTCTAGAATAGTGGATAATTTATAACCTTCTAAGCTTTTCCAACTTTTGTCAAGTGGAATTTTCTGTTGTGTTTCAATGTTTCTGCCTGAAGGTCAAAAACATACTTTAGGGACATCTGTAAAAATATAGGTAAATAATTGATGGATGTGGACATAGATTTGATTTGTAAGGGTTACATAAACAGATCATAGGGTGATTCAGGCTGGATGGCATCACAGGAGACCATCTAGACCAATGTAAAAGGTTCTTTAAAAGCAAGTGTTTCTCAGAGGATGCAATGGTTGCAAAAATAAACTGAATTATGAAGCTATAGCTTTTGATGGCAGAAACAAGTGTATATAGCACAATTACATTGCTTTATTCTGTCAAATGCCTTAAGATGAGCTCTTATTCCTGTGGAAGTCAGTGCCAGTGAACTAAAAAAACCCACAACATTATATCTTTTACTTCTTTTGGAGTAGTCATTATGTATAATCAGTTTAGAGTCAAATTATCCAGCTTTCATTCATAGAGCAATGTTTTGCTGAGGGACAATCACAACAAGGGTCAACAGTGACGTGTGATTTAGTGATGTGAGTAATACTGGCACAGTCTGCCCTTTGCACCCATTGCACCCTGAGCTCCACACTTGGAATGTCCTGTCCCAGGAGCTAACAAGCTGTAGCAATGATAACAGCTCCCATCCCCTGTACTCCTTACAGCTTACAGTGAGTTTAGAGAGCAAGCCCTGGAGTTGTGACATCAGTGCTGTTGGAATGGTGCAGTTATCCTTTTCACATACACTGTTTTGACGAGGCTTCTTGGGTTTAGTAATAGCTCAGCCTTACACTGAGTGGCTTCTCTATGGAAAGTTGACCATGGACTGGAGCTGTCAATAGTATACTATTGAAATATATACCTGTGTAAACCAGATGTGGTCCTGTGGTGTACCCCACTGCCTGAATTATGGCTCGACTCTGCTGGGAGGAGACAGCAGCTGTCTATTCCCGACCTCTCAACACGAGGCACCTCTTCTCTCTTACACTCACACTGAAAATAGCTTTACAAAAATCATATATAAAAGATAGAACTACAAACAGAAAACGTATTTAAATTCTCAGACTTTCACCATTTTGCTTTTTCACTCTTACAGTGATTTCTGGGCTTGGACAGGATTTTATACAATTAAGTTGCGTAACAACCTTTCAGTGAACCATTAAATTGCTTACACACACAATAAATTGTTGCGACAGATGATAAAAAAAAATTACAAAAGGCCTTACTGAGAAAACAAAAGGAACTTATTGCCACATTTAAACAACAAAAATATCCTAATTAAGGCTGATCAAGTGACACGGGGATGGTGGCATATGAATTTTGTAGCATTTGAAAATACTTTTTAGGACATTCTAAAGATACTTCCAGGAATATATTGGAGTACCTGATCTCTTTTTTTTTCTTCTAAATATAACATTAATTCAAAATCAGAAGAGGTTACAAATGTAATTATTGATGTAGTTACAATGTAATCAAAGCACATTAAGTGTATTAAAATGGCAAAGGCTTTAAAATAAAAATAAAAGGGATTTCTTTAGGTTTGTGACACAGGAGAACACATTTCATTCCACAGCTCTTCTAAGTTTGATCTCACAGTTTCTTTTTTAAAACAGTAGATGTTTCCAGTTTTTATGAATATGCCTCTTCTATAGGTGTTCATTAAATCTGAAAGAAGAAAGTCTCAAACCTGACTCCAAACAAAACATCAGTAAGAAATACTGAATAAGTTATAGTCCTACTTTCACCTCATTTAAAACCTGTTTAAGAGGATTCCTGAAATGCCAGTTTTTCTTCAGTGTTTCAAAGAGTGTACTGATTATATCTGAAGAGTTCTAAAATTAGCATGCATAATTCTGATACACAGAGACATTTTCACACCATTTTTTTCCTGAAAAACAGGAATCTAAAGCAAAACACCTTGGATTCTCAAGAGGTGAGCTACCCTCTTTGCCCCCCCCCACCTCTTCTCAATGGGGAAACAATTCTTCAATATCCAGCCAGGGTTTTTTATGCCAAGTTTCTGCTAAGTCAGCTGCTCAAGTCATGACATTGTAACTTGGACAATTTAATCTCTTTTCTTGAAAGACTTTTAAACAAACTGCACAGTAAAATATTGGGAGATGGAGTGTTGCCCAGCTTTAGTGAAAGGGGTCACCAGTTGGTATCGGCAAAAATATATTTTAGCTGTAATCCAAAGATTATATATGATCTCATACATAAATGTATGTCTTCTAATACAGAAATACACTGACAGCTGAAATGTAGATTATTATATCCAAAACTATTACCACATGCACACCATTTTGCATTAAACATTTTAGATGCTTTACAAAATTCACATACTTGAGGTATGTTGGCCAAGAAAAGCTTAACAAAACTTATCTCTCCAGTACATGAAGAACATCAAAGTGTATGAAGGCAGTTCAGATTCCTAAAAAGTTAATTTTTAATTTATTAATTATCTGTAGAGAATATTTATTGCTATTTTATGAAATGCAAAATACGAGTGTTCCCCTTTATGGAAATGTAAAAATGAGAATTCTGAGTCTTGTGCAAAAGTCAAGATTAAAGTCTGGGTCCTGGTAAGGAGGAAGAAGTCTATTTTATTCATGGCAATGGAAAGTCTGAAATTAAGTCATTCCAAGCTTTTGGGGAATTTTGCCCATCAGCAAGAATCCAAAACATCAACTTTCTCAATATGTGCATTCATCTGTTAGTTCAGTTCTGAATCAAAAGTTTTGCCTTGCCTGGGTCACTGCAGGCAGCCTCAGAAGGCCTCCAGCATTGCCTCTGTGGCCATGACACAGCTCTCCTCTGCTGAACAACCAGAGATTCAGGCAAACTTCTAAACCAGAAAACATTTGCTTTATTTTTCAGCAAAACATTTAAGAAGCTTTTGCTGCTTTTCAAAGTTTGCCTCATTTTCAAGTATTTAGAAGCTTAGAAAATGTAGTTTTGAAACTCAAAGAGCGTGTTTCCACATAAGGCATCTCACTGACAGATGAATCCTATTAACTCAGTAAGACGCACATGCTTGGGACCTTTGCTGGGTCTCAGCTTCCTTCTCCAGGAGCTGGGACTCAGCAACCTTCTTTCTCCAAGATACAACACAGGAAGATCATCAGACTTTGAAGCACTTGCCTGACAGATTATCACAGGAAGAACTTACTGAATAACAATTGGATTAATGGGCAGATACTGATTGATGGGTCAGGATAATGCTCACTATCAAATTTCTACTAAATACTAAAAGAAAAAGGATTTATTAGGATTTATTTTTTTCCCCAACTTGTCATTGCATTAAATATCTCTAAGATATTTAATCTCTTGTCACACTACAGATGTAATTACAAAAATATAATAAGGAAATCCAGATCTACCAAAAAGCAAAATTCCCAAATTTCTGGGCTGGTTTCCTCTCTAGAGAGATTCACATACTTCTGAAATGCAAAACTTATACTCAGAAAAAATTAAGGACTTCACTAGGAAAAAAAAAAAGTATACAAAATTTTGAACCTATTTATGCCATTGACATTGACTAAAAGATTCCCAGTGACATTCACAGTCATTGAAACAATACTTCATTCAACTTGTTCCTTAAATTATCCCTCAGGGAATAAATAACAGGCTGTCCATTGAAGTCTTGTTTATGAATGAAAGTCTATGCCTCTGTTTTACATATATTCATTGAACTAAAATAAATCAAGCTTACATTATCCATATGATCAGTGCACTTTTTTTTTCAGAACAGGCAGTTTCTCTGAGTTCCATAGATCATTCAGTCACTGACCTAACTATTCTGGAAAATAATTATGGGTGGTTGTAGAAGATGCATAAGAAGACGCAATAAAAGAAAAAGCTGTTAATATGTATTTCACAGGGAAAAAAATCAACTGTGATTTCGTTTAAAGTCATAAGATACATATATCTATTTAAGTTTTGATTTTCTCCCTGGAGTGTGGAAGTTCACTAGCCATTTTAAGAGCTAGAGACATGCTCAGTGCTCCAAAGTGGGAACTGTTTGCCAGAACACCATTCCAAGAATTACATGGCCTAGTATCTACAGAAGCAGACAGTGTGCAGTTTATTTTAAAAATATTTTCCTTTAGAACTGAAAAGTTATAACTTTGGAACATGGATTTAATGTCCAACTTTTCAATCTACTGACAGATGTAAAATAATACTGCTCTGTAGTAGGGACAAGATTATTTCTGAGCAGTCATCAAAGTGCAGAAGCAGCTGCTGAATGAGATTTCAGTGCAGAGCTGTGAGCAGTGATCCTGTTAGAAACTACAGGAGTTCCTGTGCTGGGGTTTGGGCCAGGTCTGCACACTCACCTTGCAAGCAAAGATCTCAAACAAGAGCTGTTTTTCACTTACATCTTCTTTTCTACATCACTGCCATAGAATACTTGAGCAGAACAGTCACTGTGGTTTGAAGTCTGCTTTTGCCTTCATGCAGGAAAGCCAGTGTTTTTAAATTTAGATGGTAATAATATGTTCCCAGTGACAAAATAATGTACCAAAGCATTCTGAGAGATGGCTCGCCTGAAGCTGAGAGCAATGCAGCTGTTCTGAGAGTCCTCTCCTGTTTCTTTTAAATCCAGAGCATCTGCCTTTCCAAAACACTTCAGTGTTAAGTCTCCCTAATGAAGGCATTTAGGATTGCAGGAAGGAAAGACTGTTTTCCTGCATTCTGGGAAGTATGGTTAAGACTGAGTGGGGAATAATATGAAATTTAAATATTCTAGAAAAAATAGTAAGGGAAAAGGCCAGAACAGGCTTTCACTACTGTAATTTAAACTGGAATCTTTTCAAGCTGTGCTGATGCAGTTTGCTGACAGTGCTGGAAGACAAAATTGCCTTGGGAGAAAGGAATCACAGGTTTGATGTGGTAGCTGACCGAGTTACAGTGGGATTAGAGGGACTTTAATGACCAAAACATCTCCAATGTGTTTATTTCTGGTGCTAAACTAAGTCTAGAGGTTTCCTCCAGCATTTCCAATGAAAAACTGGTTAAACAGTGACTTTCAGCTTCTTCTACAAGGGAGACAGAGAAACTTTTTCAACGAAGAGAAGTCGATTTGCAGATTTTCATCTGACTCTTCCTTTAGGAAGCAGCCCAGTTGTGAGCATTCCGTGGGTTTTCACAGTTGCATGCAGTGTACTATTAATGATCCGGGCGCCTGGCAGCGAAGACATGATTTTCATGGTTAAAATAGGAAATGCATTCATCTGTTTTACATAATATCAACAGACCTGGGTAGAACCCAAAGGGTCCATCCTTGTATTCCTATGCGACTTGAAAAGAAAAAAGTGAGAGAGTTCCAAGGGATACCAGTAACAGAGAGCAGAAGGAAATAACCATTTTCTTCCTCGGATTGAGCTGCTGCATTCTGTGTGCTCCAAGCAACAGCAGCACTCAGAGGTGAGTAGCAAGGAATAGAAGAAATACATAGAAAAATGGATAAATACTTCGTGCTACTGATGCCTTATTTTGTTCAACTGATCTGTCATATTTACTTGGGGTTTTAACTGAGGTGAGAGGACATTATGTACCCTAAAGGTTTGAGCATTTAAAAAGTATTTTAAAGATTCTATATTGAGGGTATGCAGCTAGCTTTTAACACGGAGGAATTAGGACTCCTGTGGTATTTTGCTTGTGCTACAAGATACAAGAATGTGTTATCTCTGTGATCATTAGGAATATAGAAAAAAAAAAAAATCCATTGGCTATCTTTTAACTGAAAAAATAGGATTGTTCTTTCATACTTTGTGCCCCAAAAATCATATATTTCATAACTATTAATGTATTCCTTCAAAACTAAGAATCTGTGATGGTGCTGGCAGGTTAATTGCATAACTGTCTGTACATGTGCTTCAGTTCAATATTGATAGATACACTATTAGTAAGGAAGGGGTTTTATATCTACAGTTATGTTAGAGAGAAGCTGGCAGGGGGGCAGGGAATGGGGAATTTTTTTTCCACTGCAAGTGTCACAATGCTGGTCAGTTTGGACATGTATTAGCTGGTCTCCTTGCTTCTGGCACTGAGGAGAAAAAGACTTTCTCTAAAAAAATCAAATGGTGTGATAAAGCTTATTTCTATGAAACCTTTACATCTGGTCAGGTAATCTAACAGTTGCCCAGCATGGCCATGATTGCATTTATCCGTATGGTTTGAAAATGCAAAATAATTTTATGCTACCTAGTAGTTAAAACATTGATGTATTTTCATTTTCAACCTTCAATTGAAAAACAAAACAGTTTAAAAGTGTATTATTTTTAAAAATGGGAACATTTTAAATAACATACAGAACAACATACTGAAGCATCAGAAGGAGATCCTTTTTTTTTTTTTAAATATATTTGTATGCGCATTAAGATTAAAATAAAATGCCCAGTGAAATGAATTCATGTACTTAAAAAAAAAGCCATGATTCCCTTCCTCTCTCACTCTTCCTACACATTATTCATCTGGTATGTGAAAAGCTGTTCTGTGACTTCCACACAAAAGCAAAGTGAAAAGAAAGCCAAAGATGTTTTTGTTAAATAACTATTATTCTTCAGCATCCCTTTAAAGCACAAAACAAAATGTTCTCCGGATACTGAGAAAACATCACATATGTAGGTTCAGATAATTACACGTTAGATACTGGAAAGCCACTAAATTAAGAGCACATTATTAAGATTTTCAAGGCGAGCACTAAAAACTTCAGAAATGCCAGCATTATGGTTCCTTGTGCAAATGCATTATGATGCAGCTCTGACAGTGCATGTCACACACATATTTCAGTACTAACCTGTGAAAGCAGTAGTATTGAGATACTCAGAAGCATTTCTGACCTGCCTATAACTCCAATACCTGTTCCACAAAAGCTCTAGGTAGTGTGGGGCTAGTGTGTCCACCTTACATAGTTCAGGAGTGTGCAGAGCATCAGAAAGATGTAAAAATCCTGATTTTGAGTCGTCTGTGTGTGTACTGTGACTTTCCAGAGCCATTAGATAGGCAGCATTCTCCATGCTTGGAGAATAATGTCTCTGAATTGTGTTGTGGATTCTTGCCTGCCTAAAGATTTGCATGTCAGCTCTGGTTTCAAGATGAGCACCCTGTTTAGGTGACATATTCCTGTTCCTCCATGAGCAGTCTGGCAGAGGGAACCCAATTCTCCAAAGCCTTCTCCATCTGCCTTTCCACAAAGTTCCCCGACCCATTCACAACTTCTGCAGCAGAGCCATCAGACAATTTCTCAAAGGTGACTACAGATGATTGCTTTCAGATGATGTAGCCAACAGCATGCATGGGGGAGACCTAGGAGACTTCAGAATTTGAATGCAAACTGCCCCAGACTTTCTGCCACACAAATTGCCATCAATTTTTCATCAACAGCATTGCATCAGTGAACCTGCTGCAGAGAGCATCAGGGTATGTGAACTGAACCAGCAGAGAGGAGTGAAGGTGAAACATTTACCAGCACCCACCAGACACTTCCAATAGACAGACAGGGATCCCAAACCCTGTGTTCCATTTGAGGCCCTGGACAACAGCAGTTATTTTTTTCTTTCCCTTTACATCTCTTCATCTGAGTTTTGTGTGTATTGAAATTTTGGCTCCAGGTCTTTCTGTCCTTATTTCTAATCCTGCACATCACCATTCCCAGGCAGAATTTCTCTACTCTTAAATCTGAGCCTGGAACAGAGTTTTAGGAAATACTCTTTAAAGGCAAAGCCAATTAAGAAGATGTTCTGTTTTTAGCTGTGTGTTTCCATTCCCACATGTAGTTCTTCACCCTGCACTCAGCTGCTTGTCCATTTCTTTCCCACTGAATGGTCTCCGAGGCAATGTTGTGAAATGTAGCACTGAAATAACCCAGATTAAGAGCATCCTTTAAGAAAGAAGTTAAATTACACACATTAAATAGTTAAGGAGTTTTTTGGTGGCTTTGGAGCTACCATCTTTTTTAAGTAAACCTAGATTAAAAAAAAACACTTCAATCTTTCTTTAAATCAACAATATAGGTTTTGCCATTGGATTTATAGTGTTAGTCAATCAACTGAATCTATGACCTGTAATTCCTAGTAGCACTAATAATAATAATCTATAATGTAATAATCTATACTGGCTATGTTGTAAGTATTAAATGTTATGTGGAAGAGCATGCTATGAATGGCCTACTATTACTACTTTGGGGAGTTGATAAATCACATTTGATTAATTTAATCAAATTAATTAAATCAAATTAATTTAATCAAATGTGTGGAAATATTTTGTTGACCATAATCCCCTTGTTTCTGCTGGAAATCTGGTATTAATTTGCAATTATAAAGCAACCCACAGTTAACAGTATGTGATTTATGTACTTTTTGGAGGGTTAAAAAGGAGCTGATTTATAGGGGAACTCGTATGGGTCACTTTTACTTCAGCACGGCCTTGTCACAGTGACAACTGCTCAGTAGAGCTGCAGACTGGGCCACTTTTCCTTACCTTGTGGTGTTAGAAGTGAACAAACCTCAGCTGTGAGTGGGTCATTTCCAGATTTGCATGACTAATTTTCCTATTCTGTGGTTTTGCCCTAAACACTTAACAGGCTCTTGTGGTAGAGAGTTGAGTACAGAGCTGTTTGGAGGAAGAAATCTAACCTGGAGAAATAAGAAAGGGTTTTTTTTCATGAATGGACATAATCTGAAATCTGATGGAGCCCACAGTCTGAAAACCCCAAAGGCCCGTGTGGGGGACTGAGTGAGATTGCTGCTGATTTGTAGCTGTCACTTCACCTTATTACAGCAGCTTGCTTTTCCTGTTTCTAATCTCCAAAAGTGATGTCTGTGAGAGGTAACTTTGCAATGGAATGACATTTTCCATCTTTTTTCTGCACTTCAGAATAAAGACTCACTTTTCACTCAAGCTGCTGGTAAGGGACTTAGTAGTGGAAATGCTTTAAGTGAATTAGGTGAATGACTGATGTGATGTAGACAACAGTTCCTACTGTGACCTGGGAAATTTTTCTTGTTTCCAAGAATTGAAAAAAAAAAAAGGTTCTATTTCAACATAAAAACTTTGAAATTCACAGAATTTTTCATGGCACAAGAAATCCTATTACTATCTGTTTCTAATGTTTATGAAAGCACTTTCACTTGAAGTATATTTTTTACTTAATTCTTTTTTTACTGGAGAGTCCCATGGCAGATTATGAGTTGATATAATCAATAATATATTAACTGTTTTTGTAAGAGCTGTACCAGTTTATAACACATTATGAATATGCCCTTGAAAAATTATTCTTGAAACTGCTTCGTTCTCTGTGGTAGGAAAATTTTTTGTGGTTCAAATGCTGGCCTATGAAAAGGATCTGTTCTATATCCAGCTCTTCAAAACTTTTGGAAAATCATTAAAATCTCTCTTATAATGTTTGACTAACCCTATTTTTTTTTTAATATTTCAGTTGCACTCTCTTCAGAAAGACACTCTTCTTTTTTTTTTTTTCTATTTTTACAGCTTAGAGTTATTCTATGGCTCAAAAAAAAAAGAAAGTAAAATATCTTCTGCAATTTTTACAACAATAATTTTTGCATTCTAGGAGGCAAGTTGCAAAAAGCCCCCAATTCCTTCTTTGGCACAATCATAGAGCACATCAGTGTAGCTGAGCCTGAGCTGTATACAAATAAGGGTCTGGTTTGCTGCGAGTAGTGAACACACAATAATCATGTTATGACAGAGATCTAAAACAAGAGTGAAAATGTCAGAGCTACCTAGAAGCAAATGCAAATTTAATCTTAAGATAAAAGCATATCAAATATACCCAAGTGGCTTATTGCCAGAGATGCTAATTAGCAAAAACTGTATTATGCACACAGCCATTTGTTCCAAATGGCTCTTTGGGGACCAGGTTAAGGAGGCGTTGCTCCTGTGTGGTTTGTTCTTGTTTACAGAGATTGTTAATATTTGCATAACTGTCTCAGTGAAAAAAAATATGTGAATAAAATAGACTTAAATGTGACTCTGGAAATGTCACTTTTCAATGAAAAAAAAATTGCAAGACTTTAGGAGGTGAAATTTTAAGGAAAAGCTTTAGATTATATGCATTATAGTAGAAGATTCCAACTCCCATTATAGCCTGGATCACTGCCTCTGCAGGACAAGACATAGGGATAGATGATTTTGAACACAGTAAATGACTGCTTCATCAAACAGCTAATCTTCGAGCCCCCAGGAAAGGATACCATTCTGGATTTACTCTTGAGTGTTGACTCAGTTCAAAAGCATTTAAGAGGTAACAGTCAAAATAGAATTGTGCAGAGATAGGAGGCCCAGTGCATTAGATAAGAAAGGAAATCCTAAAATACACAATCCAAAAGCAAGATGTACTGAAGTTGATAAAACCAGACTGTGTTTGAAATCCACGTGAAATATATGTCCAGAGCTCAGGATGAATCTGTCCTAAAAGGTTGGCATTCAGAAACAAGTTTGCCCAAGTGAGAAGAGGTTCACCATAGAAATTCTGTGTATCTTGCTCCTTTCCCCCTCACCAGCACCACATGACTCTAAATCCATCAGATTTCTCCTGTCACAGCATCCTCCTGCCAAAGCCACTGCCAGGAATGTCCCCTCTGTTAGACAGACGTCCACCCATTATTGTTAGACTCCCATGGGCATTGTAAACAATAGTCACACCTTTCACAGCAAATGAAACTGCTTGTACTTCTTTTACTCAGAGAGGATAAATGATGCCCAGAGGGAGGGAAGAGGTTGCTCAAGGCCAGACAAGTCAGTGGACTGCACAAAAAAAAAATAATCAGCAGTTCTCCCAGGTGTGAGATATGTTGACCCATGAACATAGATGGTCTTTCTGAAAAGAAATGGAAATAGCATCTGATTTATGGATAATTGTCTGAAAAAGAAACCCCAAAACCTACACTGAGGTGCAAATACCATAAGACTTGGGGTAGAATCCTGAGCTGGCAACAGTGGGTCTGTTAGGAGAATAATGAATCTTTCCTGAAAAGGTTTTACTGAAAACTAAGTGAGCTGCTCCTTAGCAACACTTTCTCCTGTTCTATCCACCAAAGCTAGTTCTGCTGAGAACCTCTCTCAGTCACAGCAATGCCATCATTATTTTTGCTAAGCATTTAGCAACCGTGTTGCCACACGTCGTCACAATTAAATACTGCACCTTTGAAGAGACAAATGAAGGAGCTGTGAATGAGGAGCTGTTAGAATCATTTCACCTGGTCCACAGGTGTCCCGACATGGCCAAGGGTGCTGTAAATTGTCTTTGGGGACACTCAGAAACTGAGCAGCTTCCAGCCCAGACTGGAAAGCCCATGAGCTGAGAAGAAGGGAACATGACACAGCAGGACAAGTGGGCAGGGCAGTACAGGTCCCTGCTGCACACTTAGGATTTCAGCTGCCTGCATTTCAGACTTATCTGCACTAACTGTCATCTTGTGTATACAAGGTCTCTGGGACTTGTGACACCCACTGGATAGCCAAGCTGCCTGGGGAGACTTCACCACAGCCATTCCCCACCCTAAGCAGCTATTCCCATGCTAAACCAGCTGTGCTGCTGACATATCCCAGGAGGAAAAGACACTGAGAGGTCGGGGGAAGTTTCACAACATCCTTTCTGCTTCTTATGCAATGCAAGCCCCCTGAACTCTGAGAAAGGGAATCCATCTGCCTTGTGTCACAGCACCTCTTTGCTTTCACCTGAGCTCTCACCTGGGATCTGCTCCTTAGAGTCACTCAGCTCCTAATGGGACTGGAGCAGAGGAATTCTTGCTCTCCATTCTGCAATGTAGGTGCACATGATGCTTTATTATACCCATCAGGGCTGGCTCTAATGTACTTGCTCTTACATATCCAACTCCAAATGTACAGAGAATCTGCACAAGCAGATGCCTCAGCCTAGTGTACAGCTGTGGATCTACCCCATGGGCACAGTTATGACAATCATGCATGCAAGCTGGATAATGAAAACCCCCAAATATCTAATTAAACATGAATTTTCTATTATGTAGCAAGTAGAACTGTATGAGTTTATAAATAGTGTACAGAGAGCTCCCTTGCTGGATGACACAGGATCACTGCTGTCAATTTTTTGCAAACCTTTGAAATCCCTGCAAAATGAGGCATTGTCATGCAAGTATAGAAAGAGATGACAAAGAGAGGAGGAGCCTGAGCAGAGACAGTTGTGATAGAAACGTGAGACTGGCCTTATTAATAGAAAGTTGAATTTTAACCTGCAAATGCAGAAGAGCTCTAAATGTGATTTCCCATTATCTAAACACACTGTACTGTAAATCCTCCTCCAGCCACATTACCTTTAAAGATGTTTCAGCGTTAATAGATTATCTGACATTTAAAAGTACAAGTGGAGACATTTACTAATATATTTAGACTGTAGAGCTTCATTTTGGTCATATCTGCCTTTAGCTTCCTTTTAAAACATTTAATAGCAGCTTCATTCCTCTTGGCTTCTATGAAGTGAGGATTTTAATTTATTCATGCTGATGAGGAACTTTTCAATATCCTCTTCCTCTCTTGTCGCCATTATGGAGAAGAGGGCAATGATTTTTAAAGGATACTGGTTTTATCTAGAACATGCAAAATTAAAAACATACTGGAAAATGCAGCATAATTCAAGCTCAGAGCTCTGGAGACCTAGTTAGAGAATACCTGTTAATGGAATTAATTTTTTATGCTCCACATACACAGAGGGATGTATTTCAGGGAATATGTAGGCCTACAATAAAAAATCAGAGTCGATTTCAAAGTAATGTAATGATTGGTAGAAAATTGACCTGATGAAAGTACTGAGCTGCTGAAATATCCCTTGACTTGTTAATTGCAGGAATGCTCAGCTTCACCCATTGCACAGTGGTTGAACAAGAAAATGTCACATGTGACTAATCTGACAGTTCCTTGTAAAATGCAATGCAGCCCCCTCTCAACCTTCTGCTTAATCTATTTATTTAGAACTTTGCTGCCAAGATGACTTTAAAATCAACCAAAGGGCAGGATTCAGATCTGAAGCACGGGTCACTGCCATCCCATCTTCCCTTGAGGCTGCTTGTGCCAGCCTTCTCCAGGTTTTGTGCAAAGTCCTTCCTATTTACTTCTCCTATTCTTCCCTGCTTTTTCTTGCTACAAAAAGTTCACCTCCCTCCCCAGAAAATCTTGAGATTTTCTTAGAAGTCATGTAACTTAAATTAGCCTATGGGTTATTGAGCTTTTATGACTCACTTCACCAAGCTCTTCTGAATAACCACGTGGGCCAGAAAATTAATTAATTCCAATTGTCTCTTTGCAAAATCTATTATTGTTCTTCAAGAAGAAATAAGCTCTCTCACTGACAGAAAACTGAATTGTCAGACTCTTATTTTTGCAGAACCGTATTTTTCTCTAAAAGTAGATCTTGGTTTATTTCAAGATGATCCAGGCATGATCACCAAGCACCACACTACCTAGGCACCACTTCAGAAGACAAACAAATGTATTCAGGTATCAGAAACTGTAAGAATGCTGATTTCCACTTTTGGAGAATAAGGATTGAAAATATGCTTTAGTGCCAGAGAAATGGGAGTGAGCATAGCACACATTGAGACTGTAGCTGTCACACCTGCACTGCCACTGGAAGCCAGCTAGAAACAATGGCCCAAAATAGAGAAAAACAGCAGGATCCTCTCAGCCCTCCCATTAGCCCAGATAATGAAAACTTCTCCCAGTTTTTCTTATCCTTCTGGGGAAGTTGGAAGATAGGTGTTAATTCTCTTTCAATACAGCTTTTACCAATCATCTGGAAGGTGATAAATGCTATATTCCAGAGAGATTAGCACAGTGAAACCCAATTACATTGAACAAAATAAGGCAGCAACTGCAACAATCTGCAAATCCAGAGATCCTTGGAGCAGTGCAAATAACTGATATTTTACTATCCTGGCAGTTCTGATGAAGTATTTTACAGATCTGCAAAGACAGAGCCATGTTTGAGAGAGGAGGAGATTTGCTTTGTTTATCAGTACACAGATGAATATTACTGAAGCCTCAAAATAGCATTTGGAAGATGCTTGTGAAGTTCTTTGAGTAAAATACTGAACAGAGGTCTAAAAATGAACTCTGGCTATTCAAAATAAACCATGTAGAAAGAAAATTAGTGTAGAAGAGGAAGGGAATGTTTACTTTTTATGTTTCTGCTCATTAGAAGTGTGATTAAATGGAAGAAGGCGAGATGAGATAGACCCTGTGTTATGTATTTCCACTGAAGGCAAGCCAGGCAGCATCATATTTGACTTAAAAATAAACTTTCCTGTAGCCATGCATCCTCACAGGGCTTGATTTTATTAAATGTCATGCTAGAAACTATTACTTTGCTGTGTTTGTATGAAGTAGCTACTGGTGCCATCCCATCTGTGCCTCAACCCTCATTAGCCTCTGCTCTCATTTTCTGCAAAGATTAATCTATTTTGAGAAAAATCATGGCAAGAAATTATGCTGGTATAGCAAGGTCTCATGCTGCAAATTGTGAGAACTGTGAAGTTGTCCTTCTGTTTGCACTCAATCTAAGGCCACGGTGTCAAAGAGAGATGATGAAATGAATCCCAAGAGACACACGTTGGCAATCCCTGGTTTAGCTTGTGTAACAGTGGTCACACATGCCTGGGCAAAACTGGCCAAGAATACAGCTCCTGTGTAATTTGTACATACAGCTGTGGCAGCTCTAGATCAGTCTAGATATGCACATGCTCATGTACAGCTGCACCCTACAGTCACTGAGACTGTTCTCTGACTGTTGGTGCAGTCACTCTACACACCACTCAGGTTTGGTGAAAAAAGCCCAGATCCATTTGTGCCCCTTCAGCTTGCACTCCAGACAGCACTGACCTGACAGCTTCTGAGCTCTGTGCTCACAGCAAGACAACATCCATGCTGCTGCTGGGCAACTCTGAGGAACTCCCTTGGCCTCTGACTGAAGCCAGAATTTACCGGGCTGAAG
Organism: Ceyx melanurus; assembly: GCA_024611195.1. Lineage (NCBI taxonomy): Eukaryota > Metazoa > Chordata > Aves > Coraciiformes > Alcedinidae > Ceyx > Ceyx melanurus. The sequence continues at coordinate 39,084 of JANHGL010019708.1, forward strand.
CTGAAAGCTTTCTTAGCTAAAGAAGCCAAACAGGAGAGTGCTGGCCCAGTATTGAGTGGTGCAGGTTCTCTTTCCAGCACTAGTTCACCCTGCCACAGGTCACACTGTAGCTTTCTCCTCTGGACAGCACCTGGGTCTACACTGTAAAAAAAGCATAACACCTGTAAGACTCAGGTGTTGTATCAACATAACAATTGTAAAACATGATACTAATGCTTGAAACTAAGTTATTTCACGTGGTTTTAAAATAAATGTTAATGATCACAGAGTATCCAGGTTAGTTTGTAGAACAAGATGCTGAGGACCACTTTCCTGAAGAGTCCACATATCTCAAATGGCTTTACAGTTGCCATGGTAAAATTTATTTGCTGCTTGCTGAAGTGTATTGTGGAAGAAGAGAGTGGTTTTCCTTCTTAAATGGTCAAAACTTAAGTTAAACCTGTCTTTAGGCAGGTTCCGTGTACCCTGCAGCCAACCTGGAATATTTTCAACACATAAAAAAGTTTGCAATTTGAAAGAAGAATATTGGCTTTTTTTTTTTTTTTTTTTCAGTTGGCTTTGCCAGTTTTGGCTTGGGAAACACTGAACTGTCAAAGCTTTTCATTTTTAATGTTGTCTAAATGCTAAGTAGCACTACCCTTCTCTCTTTGTCCCTCTGCCAACTCCAAGGAAAAAAAATTTAAAATAAAAAAGGAAAAATAGGAGAGAAAAATCAAGGAAAAAAATACCAGGAGAGTATAGGAGAACTAAAAAACCATTTCACAGGAACTGCAGTTCAACTCTGTCCACAGCCTTTCACTCTGCATTTAGGCACTCAAGTGTTATAAAGATCAATGTTCAAGACAACCCTGTAATAGATGTCAACATTTAAATTCTAACTTGTGCCTTACCTTGCTTTATTTGAAAGTCACCATACATACTGCTAGGATCAACTGGGTGCCTTAGGTTAGAAAGAGCTTGGCTCTAATAGTCAGACTTTGCACTGGGTTCTGTTGGGGCACATCTGCTCTGTAGCTTAGTTGGATTTACAAGAGCTCTGATGCTGACTGTCCCACCTTAAAATCAAGCTCTCTCCCTCTGACCTACATGAGAAGTAGCTATTTTATAATCAGATCCATATTACCAGCAAACTCCTTGAATTTTTTTTTAGCTTTTTTAATATGCAATTATGTAATATAATATATAATATATGCATCTGTGGTGCATAAGCAAAAAGGCTAAAACCAAATGCAAGGAGAAGCAAACATGAGGAAAAGGGTGGTCTATTTTGCTCTGCAAATGGAGCTGTTCCTCCTCACCCTGCTGCCCTGCTGGATGCAGCTGCACAGCATAGACACGTGCCCAGCAAAAACACTCTCCTTGCTGTTCATGTAGCACGTAGCTGCTTGTTGAAAGCTGAGGTCACTGAGCAGAAATGATCTGTACAGAGTCTAGAGCCACCATGTGATGTCTCATTTTGCCTCTTGCCACCCAGCAGTCTGTGCCGGGGTGTTGGGCAGAGACGTTCAGTTGGTCTCACATCACGGGGCACAGAGAGGCTCTGCTGCTCTACGAGGGGCTGATGTCAACTCCAGATCCGTGCACGACTGTTTCTATCAGCAGTGCAGGTTTCATCCTGAGCAACCATGGGCAAATGACCATATTTCTGTCAAATCAGCCAGAGCTGGGAGACAGTTTGTGCCAGATTGATGCCAACTGTGGGAAGAGAGACAATGCTCGGTATGGCAGAAGGTGCAAGTGGTGCAGAGGAACGATAGCTGATCCAGCCAAGAGCCTGCAGGAGCAGAGTTGAGTGATCTACATTGTATTCTGGGTTTTCTTTTGTATGAGTTTAAGAGGGCAGAAGGAATTTCTACTGCATCTGCACTTTGTATCATTGGGACCATGCTGGTTTTGATCTCATACTAGATGCCCTAAGACTATAGTTATTGGACACCAGCCCAAGACTTTGTAAACCAGGTCCTACTTGTTTGTGTCTGTATCTTCTAAGGGTTTGTCTGCTGTGTGGAAGAGGAGCTGTGTTAAGGAATCTGAGCTGCTGTGTCTAGTTCAACATCATGCATAGATCATGGAAACACAGAATTCCTTCCAGCCAGCACCTGCTAACTAACAGTGCTTCTTAGCTCTCCATTTCAGAGCTCATAGCCACACAAATGCTGCAGTGGTATTTAAGCACCCTGGATTGTTTTGGTGACTTGGAGATCTCTAGCATAAAGCTTCACTGGACGTTTCACAAATATCTCATCTCCATTTCCTTATTAAACAAAAGAAAGACGAAATTCATAAGAGATGGGTTATTTTCAGCTTTCACCATTCTGTTCTGGGGTTGGTGGTTTCCTAGTGAGTCACATGTTTCAGGTAACAAATCCACCATGTGTTTTTGCAAATATGATCTCTGAGTGACTCCCCCAGGAAAGCAGAAGACACAAGGTCTGGAATTGCTAGAGCAGCAGCTGGGCCACGTGTCAGCATGTGAACGAAATCACCGAGAGCCAGCACAGAAGTGAAGCCTAATGGATCAGGTGCCTGGAAGCAGGGTATGAGCTATCCAGTAAAATAAGATCCTCTTTAAAAGTCCTGAGGAGGTATTCTGGTGGCTGATTTAATGTGACAGGAATTCTGAGTGCTGTGCCCACACGAAATGTCATCACAGCCAGTATCAATTTCATACCTCTGCGGGAAGATCATGGGGACAGACTAACACCTGCTCTGCTAATCACAGGCCATTTAGGTCAGGGTCAGGCTTCACTGATCTGCAGCATGGGGAAGTTTGCTGCTTTATTAGCTGTGCCTACTGCTGTGCATGAAGAAAAATCTGTGGTTTTCAGGGCTGTCAATCCAGTATCCTCACATTTGTTTCCCTCAGCACTAAGGGTCAAACCGGGTGGGTTTCTAGCAAGTGCGCAGCCACTGCATGCAGCTCTGTGGAGAAAGGCTGTCTTGTTGATTGTTCTGCCTTATTTCCAAATAAAAATAGTTATTTCAGAGCCACTATCAGAATTCATCATCCAAAAGCTACACTGATAGCCAGATGTCAGAATCATAATTTTTGGTTCTTTCAAGCTTTTTCCCCAGTAGCTTTAAATAGAATACATTTTTCACAGCAAAAGAATCTTCTATTAATAACATTAGATCATTTGAGCACTTGAAAGGAAGAAATTAGTTGAGTGGGGTTTTTTTTTAATACTTAGAAAAATATTTTAAGTTCTTTTTATTGTGCTGGCAGGAGTGTCCGCCTTCAGAGTTCTAATTACTTGAGAAAAAAAAATATTTCTCTCTCTAGTTGAAAAAACAAAAATAGTGAATGAGACTATGTGAAATGGCTTAAAATAAACATCTTCAAACAATCTGGTCCTATGTGTCAGTTCTTTCTCATGCTTTGATAATCTCATCTCCGTTGTTGAAACAAACTTACCCAGATTGCACAGGAGGCTCGAGGATGATTGAAAGGCCTCTGCTTCTCTGGTGCAGTGAATTGTCTGTAAAATGGGATGCTCTGAAGGGTAGTCTCAAATTTCCTCACTATACTTTCACATGATGGAGAAAATCTGGCCTGTAACAATTCTGTGATCTCACATGCTAAGATCTCTCCTCATTCATTTAAGAAAACGAGAGGAAAACAAGCCGTAGGCTTCTCTGTCTTTTCCAAATAAACTTTGTTATCCTCTTATGTAAAACACTAAGAGGATATTCCAAATGGCAGAGAGCTTTATACACAGCTTCACTTAAAAGCAAAAACATAAAACATGTTTTGTTGTGCAGTCACAGAATTTTCAGTCATTTACTGTAATGAATGGGCAATGTCAAAAGGAACATATGGTATTTTTAGCTCCGCTTCATTACACTATGTGGTAAATGAATCCCAAATACTTACAACATCTAAAAGCTTTCTCTTGAGAAGAAAGGCTCTTCCTGCACAGTCTTGATTAAAGTCAGACTGTTATTGTCCAGAGGATCAGTAAACAGTACTGAGCAGGAAGACAAGGCTGCCTGAGGGGTAAGAAGGAGATCTGTACAAATGGTGAAATGACAGCAAAAACCAGATTTGGGTGTCAAACTGAATGTGAATGGAGAAGGGGAAGGGTAGCCCAGTGAGAGAGGGAACAGTCTCTGATGGAGAGATGTTATTTCAGTGTGACAAACTCCTTATCTGATCTTATGTTCAGGAATTTAGGACTGAAGCAGAACAGTAAAGAGCATAATAATACATTCCTATAAATGCAATAAAGCTGGCAAGTACAGCTGATCCCAATACCCTCAATACAGTTAATGACCTCTCTTAGTGTTTTGTTTGCTATGTGGATCCAGTTGACCTGCCAATGAATTTGGCTTATGCTTGGCTAAGTTGACCTTTCTTTTTTTGCTCTCTTACTGCAGAAGATCCTTGACCTGGTGTGATATGCTCTGCTCAGTCTAGACATAAGGCAAAGTATGAGAGATCTGGCTTATTCTAAATGAAGTTCCAGGATTTCAGAATGGACTGGTTTTCTGCTATGAGCTTCCCCCATTGTTTCTAGTTATAACATTATAGGTAGCTTCAAAAAGTGATCTAGTTTGGATATAACCTACACTGCACAGGGAGAAAAAGGCAATGATGAGCCCGTTAGCTTGGCATACTGTAGTGGCAAGCACTGAACACCCTTCCAGTTCTCATAAAAGCCTGTGGATTTCAGAGTTTCTTGGAACTTTACAGGATCAAATTCAAATTATGCCTAGACCAGTGAAATTCAACACCATCATTACACCAAACAATCCACAAAGTCAACAGCAGTCTGAAGTCTCTGCAAATACTGAAGAACAGCACCATACATTTCAAGACAGAGTGATATGGAAATCTTTAATTATCTTAGTCTTCATTAGACTAATAAATAATCAGCTTTGCAGCTAATATATTGTCTCTTCAGTAATTCCCATGGGGGTTTCTGGCACAAAAAAGTTTTGAGAGATTTTTTGTGGCTTTTTAGTGGTAAACCTGAAAACACACAGAGCCTTCCTGATGAGGAAGCAGCTATTACAATATTGGGGGGGGATCTCATTTCCAGCTCTCTCTGACTCATGCAAGCAGCTGAGAACACAGTGAAAATATGAAAGCTGAAAAAAAACTGAGAAGGGGGAACAGTTATTCCACTTCTCTTTCTTTTGGAAGAACTAAAAATTACATAAATTTAGGTCAGACAGGGTAAAAATATTCCATGCTGGTTTTCCTTCTCCACTTTGGGCTTCATGAGGCTAGAGAAACAGGCCCAGGATATGGTTGAAATGAACAAGACTTTATTGACTTGTTCAATAAAAACTTCATGCACTGAAATAAAAAATTCAGAGCATATTCTATGGTGGTTTTAAAATGAAAATTTTGTCTCAGACACGGTTATCTCTTTTGCTTAAAAAAACCCCAAACCAAAAAAACAATAATAAAAAAGGGGGTGAGAAAACATTTTGCTGATGAAAGGCAAATGTTAGAAAAACATTCATTAGATGATTCCTTTACAAAATCATGACCTAAATTAAAATCAAGAACTGGAGTCCAAAGAACTACCTGGAATTGTTAGTCTAAAAAAAATATGTCAATTAAAAACCTGATGCCAGTAAAATTAACAGAATTGAACTGCCTAAAGACAAAGTCTTTTGGCATGGTTTTAATTTTGAAAGATGTTGTTATTTATTGTTCTTTCCAAGATGGTGTAAGCACTGTAGTCATTAAACATCAGCTATTGCCTAATATTTCTAGCCATAGTAACCATCTGCAAACATATTGTTGAGGTTTATTTTGTGACCACTGCAGTTGTTTTAAGCAGTAAAACCTACCCAGGCTATGAGTTTTCTCCTTGAAAAGAACATGAATATTAAAATGTTAAGACATTCCTCTCCCCTTCTTTCAATGTAACAATTTCAAGAAACTGTATTTTATGACGTTTTTAGCAACAGTTGCCTGATTTATATGAAAAGAATGTTTTATGTTTTAAATCAAAAATCAATATAAAACTCAGGTCTTGTACTAAACTGCCTAAAGACTTCCTCCATTTACTGAAATCAGTAGAACTCTGCTTAAATGCAAAGCCCTTTTTCTACTAAATTCAGTTCACTATAAATCACAGAAAAGAACAAGATAAAAGAAACTAATCTGTTTCTGCATTAAATTTCCTTTTTTCCTGTCACAACCATAGCAAGTTTGAAATAGTTATTATATCTGTTTTGTTAATTTATGCACAGCACTTTCACTGATGCTCAAATGTCTTGCTGAAGGGCTCTAGGCAGATATCTGCCATTCTGGACATCGGGATATTTAACAGACAGCTCTAGTCTGTGGACATTTCAAATAAGCTGTAATATGGGCTAAAACACATGACAGTGGAATTTTTACTTTACCAGACATTTAAGAGTCAAAGTCTTGATGAAAGGTAGTGACTTTCAGTACCAACAACTCATAGGAGTTTGCAGATGTGTTCAGGGGCTTTTCAATCTTGTAATGTATTAAGGGAAATAATGATCTTTACTCTTCCTCTGGAAAGAATATACAGGAATTCTTAGTTCATTTTTGGAAGGACAGTTTAGTTTGCTTGGCATTTTTGTTTCAAGAATGTTGTTGCCTGTGCACTTTGTAAGGAAAGAGCTCATTCTCAGTCCAGCTGCAGTCACAAGATCACATCATTTAACAAATGCACACCAGAAGATGGTGAGTTGTCATCAGCAGCTGTTCACAGACCCAGCTCTGAAGGGCTGTGTCACTTGCTAATGTACACCAACCAATATATCACATCAGCAAAAAGAATAGCTGTCACTTCCACAGTTGTCCTCCTTGCTTGGCTGCTGGGTGACAGAGAGAGTTAATGGACAGAGACTGCCATTCTCCTGCCAAATTCTCAATTGGTGGTTGCCCTGTGGGATTCTGTCTCTCTATTCTTCTATTTCTTACACAGGGCATGGATTACAAGTCAGGAGTTTATTTTTCCTAGCTCCTATAATATAAGAAGAAAACAACCTGGAATGGTGTAATTCCAACAGCTGCAGAGGAGCTGGCTTTGTACATTTTGTGCAATTTCTATGTTCATTCCTTGCCCTGAAGATCCTGCCATTCCCATTAAGAATAGATTGTGGTCATGTTTCAGTTAACAGTGATAATCACCCCAGTAAATCTGATAGGCAATTATTTCTCTTGGCCCTTGATCAGTAAATAATTTAATTTTAGAATGCATATTGCTCTCTCAGCACTTTAAAGATGGTTAACTGGAATCTCAGTTTTTAGAGTACAGATCTCCCAGGAACTCAGTAATTTTGAGAGACACTCATATCTCTACAGTGAGGCATGCTGAGGTTTTGTTGGACTAGTGCTTTTAGATCCTTATCTGAGCTTGGAGCTAGGGGAATACATGGCTCTTTAAAAACAATGATCCCCTCAGAGTATTTCCTCTGTGTGTCTCATACTTACAAATGTTATATTCAGCAGACCAAACCATCTCTAGAAAGTATTTAACCATTCAATCAGGTGATGACCTCCTAAGAAGAGTTTCATCAAGATTTACAGTCTACAAGCAAATGTAGAAATCACCAGCAGCTTTGCAATAATTTTACGAGGAGCCGAATTGGATGCATAACCTTTGGATGAAAGCTGAATTCAGTCACTGTGCCTGTTTTCTATCTACCTTTCTCTCTAGCTCTTCTGGTTTATGTCATATTTTTGTTGTCTAAGTATTTCTTCTTCCAAATGTCTGTCTACTCCTGTGTAGCCCTGGAGTATGCACCAGAGACTGTTGACTAATGTGCATTTGTTGCCAATGGCTGTAAGTAAAGTGAAAGTGCAAAGCAGCAGGAGTGAGAAAAGGAAAAAAAAAAAAATAGCAGATTCTCATGTGTCTCATAAATGAAAGAATGTTTTCTGTCTGCAGTAGTGGGGCACTGAACAGTGACAGAGCACCAACAGAGAGCTATGGGGCACTTGAGGGAAGAAGGAACTAGTGCATTAAATTACAGTGATACGGGAATGCACAGGACAAGAGGATTTGACTGTTTATCTGATATACAAGTTTGGGATGGGCATAAAGTGAGAGCTGATTTTGTGTCAGACTGACTTCTATAAACAGAAGGAACTCTAAAGAGGTCAATTCTGGGGCATTACTCTCAGAAAAAAGCATTGCATGGTTCCCTGTTAGCAAGTCTGGTGGTCTTACTGGGATCTCCTGGGGTTTTACATGGCCCTCTAAATGTAACTGCTCTCAGGGATAAGCTGCAGTGAGAGGGATTTGAAGGTGCCTCTTTCTTGGAGACAGCACAGGGTGTGTTTCAGTCTGCAGACTCCCTGAGGAAGCTATAAACAAAACATCTTTTCAACAGGTTTGCAGCAAGGCTACAGCTAATTAAACAACTGCAGGTGATGAAACACTGGTCCTGCAGTGCAGACAACAGCTTTATGACTATGAGTGCATGGAGAGCCTAATTCAAGCCATTCCCCATCCTTCCCGGGCCTGGCCTCCCTGTATCCTGTTGAACAGCATCTCTCCAAGAGGCTCAGAGAAACTGCTCAGTCCTGGGGTTTGTAATGTGTGTGGTACCAAACCCTCAGCAGATGCAGGACTGACAAGGCTCGGGGCACACTCTGGCCCTTTGCAGAGGCTCTGCTCACACAACTCCATTTGAATGGATTTCTTGTGACTCTCAGGAGATGCTGCTCTGTCTGCTGCCTGAGCAACCTCTCACTGCTGAGGCATGAAACGTTGAGTTTCCTCCCTCAGAAGATAACTGCACAGGCTCAGGTAACTGAACTAACTGCAGCTATACAGCAATCCTTCATCAGTCTCATTTTCTTACTGCTATTTAGTTCATCCTTATCCATTTAAAGCACATTGTGGGTTCCTTTACACAAACACTGAAAACACCCTCATTTGGTTAATGAATTGCTAATGTCACACTGTGCATTGTAAATCACAGGAAGTGCTAGTGGGACTTGACACAATGATCCAAAAGCATGAGAGGTTCCTGATTAATTTCTTTGCACCTTGGCTCATATGGTGGTAATGCTGTTAGGTGATATGTCAACTTCCTGGAGGAACATTTTCTGGAAGAAATCACAAATCTCAAGTGTATAAAGCATATTTTTATCTGAGATTTAGCTGGAATTGCCACTTCCCTGCTTTCTTTCCTTTGATAAGTATAATCTGTTCCCTGTTCATTTCAGCTAGAGCTCGTTTTAAAATCCAAATACTTTGAAAGGAGGCTCAGCACAACAAAATGGAAATAAACTTCCCTGGCAAGCACAGCCCCCTCTTACTGCCCACAAATTATGTTTTAGGAGGTTTTTTTACTCCTTCAATTAAATAAAAATGTTAAATCATAATTTAACACATAAAGAGCAGTGGAAATTCTAGAATAAGGTACATGGCAAACATCTGAGTATGGAGTGAAAATGGAAGCTCAGACAGAAGCTCAGACTTTGTGGAAGCAGAGCCCAGAGCTGTTTTGGGTGTGGTGCTCATACTCTAACCCCTTTTCTCATTCTGCCATTTCTCTTAATATTTTCACTCTGCCTTCACATATCTCCACGAGTCTGAAGGCTGCACAAATTTCCTGTGCCAGATTTTCCCCCCCAGGTAGCTCAGTGAATGACGTAGTTCTCACGTGGATGAACGTGGTCCGTTACCCATCTGCTTCCTTAGCAGAATAAACTGTTGGGCGAGCTGCAATCCCAGGTGGGGACTCATAGACAGAAAGGATTATAAATTTGAGAACAGAGAATAAGAATTCAAGCCATTTTTACCTAAGCTGTTGACCATACAAACTAAATATTTGGATAGGTAAATGCCTAAACTTGCATCTCAATCCTGTAATTTTCCCTACCTTGTTTCAGTATTTTTCTAGCGTAACAAATATGATGTGTCAGAGCAACGTAGAATGTCACGTCAGCAGCTACATATCCAAAATTAGCTTATGATGACATTCAATAATGTACTGCAGGTACTTTGCCTTTTCTAAATAACTAAACTTGTAGGAACTAGGTTTTCTCTTTTACAAAGGATTCTGGGTAAATTTTTCCTACCCAGCCCAACACTGAAATATTCTCAGCTTCAAATACCAAGTCCTTCAAAAATTAAGTAACTTTCAGGTTCACTAAAAGCTTTTCTTTCATTTCTAATTTCAATTTCTAATTTCTAACAGTCATTCAAAATTGGAAATATCAAAACACTGTATGTTCAAAAAAGCTGAACTGGAAACTTCAAACTGGAACATTCCACTGTAGTTTTCTTTCAAAGAGAGTCAAGAAAGAGAGCATGTCTGCAGAAATGCAGGTGACGGGAAACATTTTTAGAACAAGAAAGAGCTCCATCACAGGAAAGCTCTGACTAGCTCCTCAGTTTGAATTCTGCTTCTCTGGAACAGAACAGACGTGTTCAAAGGGTCTGAGACATAAGCAATTTACCCTTCTCCTGCAGATTCAGTGATTGTGAGCAGTTTTCCTCTTGTAGGATGCTAACCTAAGGAAAAGGGGGTTTGTTCCTGCTGCCAATTCTCTTTCCCAAAGCTCAGGACAGTCCTTACTCTAAAACCACAACAACCACTCTGCCTCTTTCCCCTGCAGGTTTCTGTCGCGAGATAAAAAGCCCCCTCTGCATGGAGGACCCTCTGTAAAGAAGGGCTGTTTCTTGGCTAGCCTCACATCTGGCTTGCAGGATTCAGGAGTGATCAGTGGTAGGCATGAAAAAGCTCAGCTCTCCCTGGGACATCCTCCTGAGCATCCCTTGTAGAGGCAGACAGCACTGAAAGTTGTGGTGGTAAAGGCACCTCTAGCCCAAAGGGTCATTTTGATTCTAGTCACTGTCTCTACCCTCTGGAGTGGACCAAAGGGGACCTTTTTTCCTTTTTTAACTCTGTATCTGAGTTGCAGTGACAGTTGCAATGACAACAAAGGGGAAAACATGCAGAGCTGCATTACAGACCAACTCATCAGGAAACAGAGCACGCCTGCCTTCCAGATCTGCCTGCAGCTCTTGTCTACTGTGTTATTTTTAAACTGCCTGCAGGTTGCAGTTTTTTCAGTGGTCCTTCTCCTCCCAGTGTACACAGAGGATTTAGTAAGGCAAAATTTCCATTACTAGAAATTTCATATACCAAAATTCCCAGCACATTAAAATTGAGCATCCTTCATCTTCCCACAAACTTCTTGCTGCAGTTTGTGTATTCACAAGAGGACATCCCATGGCTCTTACAGCCTCTCTCTGTGGCAAGGTCAGTACAACTCAGCTTTGCATTCCTGATGTTCCCAACTGCCAATCCATCGGCCTGTGGAGTGCAGCCTGCATAATCAGCAAGCTGCAGATCTCTGGGGCATCATGAAAAAACCCAAGAAGATTGACTCAATTGACTGAAACCAATGCAGAACTGTTCTCACTCAGACAAGATCATCTCAGCACCAAAACCATCTGCTGTACAAATGAAGGCTCTGTTCAGGGCACTTTTCCACCACACAAACTTCACAGTGCTCCCAGCAAATCTGCCCCACTTCTGTGGGAGGCTGGATGGAACAGAGTCAGGACTTGACACCTGTAAATGGGAGAGCTTCTATGTGCAGAAAACCACACGACTGATGCACAATCCCCATAGAGGAGGGACTAACAGAGGAGCAGCTGTGTGACCAGAGCAGTTTTAAGAAGAAAGCAGTGGGGTATTTTTCAGAAACACTGATCACCACAACTGCTGCTGATGGAAACAGAAGCTGTAAATGCTCAGACTTTGAGGGCAGACCCTGCAGCCAAATGTAATGAGTATTATGGTTTCATTCCTTCTCTGTTGCCTGGTTTGTTCTGCAGCCCATAGCAGTACTGCAGAGCCATACCCACCAGGTCAGAACCTCTTTCCTCCTCTTCTTTGTGATGTCTCAGACATCAAAACATTCATACTCTTGACTTCTGTTAGGAGTTCTGAAAATTACTGCAGCTAGGAGTGTAAGAAGCACTTGCCCAGCTTCATCAGCAGGGGCACAGCCACATACATTTCCACTCCTCTGACCATAAAGCAGAAGACAACTGTGAGATACAGTTCGGTGGGATACAGGGTTTGGTTGCTGTCCTGCAGGTTAAATTGTGCTCACTTGACCCTGTGTAACAACTGTCCCTCATCTTTCTCCATTACACAGATAGTTAAGCTGTTGCTCGTTCCTCCCTGCTGATTTGGAGAGCCTTGGTTTGGCTCTTGGCTGTTTCTATTTTGCAGGCATCCTCTATGTAATTGCATGGCCTGGCCCCAGGCTAGCAGGCTCTGGGAGAAATAACCACATTATTCCACAGAACAGTTAGCATAATTAAAATATTGACTGCAGATTAAAAAAATGTGCTGAATATTTCACAGAGTGGTTGGAGGGTTGGCAAGCCCTGGCAGCTTGTTGGCTGCAGGAACTGGCTGATATTTAGGTGTTCCTTCTCCTTCAGTGTTCATTGCTGTACGTGGGAACTGCTTTTTGTGCTGTCAACTTCTTGTCTCCTGAGCAGCCAACCCACAACCAAGAAAAATGAACTAACTGGAAATGAGGAGCTCCAAGGGCTTTCTTGTGATTCTTATTGCCAGTGAGACCATTTCCTTGATATTTATGACTTCAGGACATCTGTATGACTGTGTCTCTATTTTTATTTGTGTCCATCTCTCCAAGTGCACAGTGTAGAAACTGCATATGGTGAGAATGTACCAGGTGATAAAATCATTTGCTTGAGAACTGTCTGTACCACATGAGAAGCATTAATAAAGTTAAGAAGCCCACAAAAACCTCCACTGGAACATTTGTTTTAGCTGCTATTCCTTCTTGTACATTCAATTTCTATCTGCATTTCGTCTGTAACCAAAGTCTGAGGCATAAAATCCTTACACTTTAACAATCAAGAGGGCAGAAGGGGGTGGAAGAAACCCAGCTGACAGGGTCAGTAGAAACTACAGCAGCACTGAGCACTGCAGGGCACTTAAGGATTCCTTATTCCTTACTGCCTTTGCTAGATCTCTCCATTCTCTTTCTTAAGGGAATATCTTGGATAATAAACATTGTTAGGGAGACACAGATTTGGGTTTTAATGACTTCCTGGTTTTTTACATCCCCTGCTATCTGGCAAAAAAAGGTTAAATGATCTCATGCTACCAGTGTTAAACAAAACATGTGGATGATGTCTAAACCACTTTTCAGACACCTACATCCTGAATAAAATGCAGTAGGATCAGTAACTTGCCAAGGTACTGCTTTAAATCAGCTTCTCATTTAATCTGACATGCTTAAGAAACTCCTGGAATGGTAGGAAGTGTTAGAGCCCAGGTTGGGTGAGCTGAGGCTGTCCCACTCTACTGAAGCTTCCAGGGGCAAAGGTCAGTTCTACATCCGATCTACAGCTCTTCTGAGATGAGCTAATTCTGTGAACATTTCCATTCCCACTCAAGGGATGTCAGAAGAAATGGCCAAATGCTATTTTCTGAGGCTTCCATTTCAGCTTTAAAGTCATCAGAAGAACAAATTAATAGCAGATCTACTCTGCCATTTTCCATTCTTTGTAATAAAGAGTAGCTCTACTTCTTCAGAGCTTATTTCTGGGATACTTCTCAATCTTGAATATGTAGTTAGGAAAGGAGCATGGTATCTTGGCACTCCAGCTGTGGTCTGTAGGTTTCTGCCCTCCTCCTGTGATAGGCTCATTGCTACTTTCTGCTCTCAGTATTGACCTCCAGACTGTAAATTAGAAATTTCACCTTGGGTAGACACATCTTTCAAAGGCAAAAATACATTTTTATGTCCATTTTAAATCACTTCTAAATTAAACCCCAAGATAAACTCTGTGGAATGAGACAAAAGATGCTTTAAATTCAGCACATAGATAAATTCACTGGGCACACACAACGGGGGAAGGATTGTTGCAGCGTTTTCTCTGTTCTGATAGTTCATGTGGCCAAGTTTTTAGTTTGTCTCCACCAAATGATTCATCTCTATTACCAGTATTTTCAAAATTAAATGGAAGAGGAGGAATGTGTTCATTCCCCTGCTGTGTTTAATAATCTTCCAAAAATTGTTTCCTGTTTACTTGGAAATCCCCACCTCCATGCTGTGATTTAAGCATTTTCACCCTGTTAACTTGAAAACAAAGCCTGGAAGATGCTGTATAATTTTTATCTTGCAGTCATAAAGCAACTTAGGATAAATGTTGTTGTTCCAGAGAGAAATTACTTGGAAATGTACATATGTTCATGGCTCCACATTGCTCTTTTAAATCATAACCCATTGTTGACAAAAAGTACCATTTGTCATTAAGTTACATGTCACTTGTCTGATGGCTGATGGAGCTTCCCTTGTAACAGTCACTGCACTGGTGCTCAAATATCTCAGTAAAGGCACCAATAACCCCATTTATAGAGCTGTGCTACTTTCTTTCATGGTACTGGCTGGCACACAACTGTGAATAGTCAGTATGTATTGTTTTGTGCAAGACTTGTCTATAAGCAAAACTTACAGTGTCTTTTCAACACAAAATATTAAAAATACCTAAATTGCTTTTCCAGCTGAAACATTATCTCTGAATTCCTGTGGCTTGGCTGCACAAAAGGAAAAAAAAATTTCCCTTAGCTTCCTCAAGAAATAAACTGCATAATAGCTCTAAGATTTCACTACGTAGCACATATCAAACAAACTATTCTGATATTAAAGATTTGCATTAGTTCACACAAGTGTTCTGTGCTGGCTTATGTGAAAAGAGTTCATTTAAAAGGCAGCAGTATCTTGTGTCTGAGAATAGAACTGGAAGCTGGCTATTCAGAAGGGACCTGAGCTTTCTTACACTTCTCTCAGCTTTTCATGAAGGTCTAAATTTTTCTAAATGAACATTACATTGACGTGATTAACTGGAGGCCACATGGGCCTGATTTACAGATGTGTTAAATTTCTCCTGCTCCTATTAAAACTGTTGGGAGCTCTCAGCTCTCCACGTTTCAGAAGGCTGTAATGCAGTTACATGCAACCCTTGGGAGGGAGAGTAACTCCATTACCTTGGTGAGTATCGGGCATGGACAAAGACAGGCAAGCAATGGAATAAGGCGTAGGATGTACAAATTCAGCACATTCACCTCTCTATGGGCCTAACACCCCCATGAGGGACAACAGCAGTGGAGAAACTGAAATACTTGCCATCCAGATAGGTGCTGTGCAAGACCAGAGCCAAGAAAGCAGCTGGCAGGAAGCTCTGGGCTTGAACCCCTCTCTGGCTGGTGTCCCTCAGCCTGGCCACCAGCTCCAGCAACCCAGAGATTCCTTCTGAAGTCTTGCACTTCTTATCTCAGTGGCTGGACTGAATGCTGTTACCTGGTGAACCTCCACTTGCCTCCCCTTGTGAAGTCCATGCTGCAGGTTTTTGTCTAACAGCTCTTTCCTCTCTCCCCCTCAGATGAGATGGAGCAGTCCCCTGCAGTGCGTTCTGACTACTTGGTCTCAGGGATTCGAACTCCACCAGTGAGGAGGAACAGCAAACTGGCAACACTGGGCAGGATCTTCAAACCGTGGAAGTGGCGAAAAAAGAAAAATGAGAAGCTAAAGCAGACCTCTGCAGGTAGGGGGAGAACAAGAGTGATGCTGCACAGAGCAAAGCTTAGCTTGGGCAAGAATTGCTTACCTAGGGAATGTTAATGGTGATCTGATCGAAAACGAATTCAGAGGTTTCAGCATGATACAGGTTAATGTTTAGGGCTAGAAAGAGCTCATAGAGGCTCTTTTTCCTATACAATACAGTGTAGGACATTTAGAAGGAAAGGTCAAAAACCAAGAGTGGTGTTCAGGGGCTGTCCCTTCTCCCAGATACACTACACTGATGCTTGATACTACAATGTATGCTTGCACTGGTCTCCAGGAATGTCCCAGGAGATCAGTAAGGAGACAAACTCACTTGCCTTTTCCCAAGCTAAGATGGTGCCGTTTCCTCCACTTGCCCTGATATCTTGTGGAGCATCACAATAAAGGCCACTGCTCTTTGAGGGAGCTCCCATGTACTGAATTAAGCAGCATGAAGGCTCTAATGTCCCTGTTACTCTGCACCCAGTGTGATTAAACAGTAGGTTAAATCATAAATCTCAGCTCCAGATGTGGGTGATTTTACAGCTGTTTAAAGAAGGAAAAGGCACAGACAGTCTAACGAGCTCATGCTCTCCAAAACAAACCCCTTGCAGTTCTTTCCAAGTACAGAGTGGTTGAGACTAGAGGGAATTTCCATGTTGCATCTTTCTCACACCATTATACAAACACCTTGTTGTTAACTGGTGCTGTGTTATGCTATGTGCAGTGCTGGAGAAGAAGATGACAGCACGGCAAGGTCGGGATGAACTCATTAAGAAAGGCCTTCTGGAGATGATAGAACAAGGTAAATAAAAAAATTCCATGTTTTCATCAGTCTTTTTCAGGAGAATAGAAAACATATCATTGCAAAAAAAGCAACCTAATAATTAAATGGATAAAAAGGAAAACCTTCAAACAGAAAGGCACTACCAGTATCTGAATTGAGCATCTATTTCTTCAAATTCTTCCCTGCTGCAGTCAATTCATGCAGTTTGATTTTTGATGTTGTACCATCTTGAACACAGCTCCATCTTTCCTTGATTTATACATGGTGCAATCTGAGCTAGTACATATGGTTTATGTAACTGCTCTAAACCTAGATCAATCCTACTGCCAAGCAATCAGTTAAAGTTGGTATAAATATAAATGTAACCATACCAATGCATTCGGCTAACATGTGAGTCCAAATCTCATTGAATTACACTAATTGGATGTTTGCAGCTATCTTCCCAGTCTACCAAATTAGTGACAAAACATATCCTTTTGCTTGGTTTTCCTTCCCATGGAAAAGTGAAGCATTTGGCAATGCCATTTTAAAGCCTTCCAGAGTACAAACCAGGTTTGGCAGAAGTCACTGACTGAAGGAAGATAGAGTGTCAGAACCATGTACAAAGGCCTGTGCTTCTGTACATCCCTGCTCCAAAGTCCTGGCAGATGCTCAAGGGAGACAGAGATCTGAATGACTACTCTGTGAGATCAAGTGAGCTCCCAGTGTTATGGACAACATTCCAATTGTCATTCCCACCTACACAGAGATAAAAAAAAAAAATCCATCTTTACTTTGCAAACTTTATAGCAGAAAGTACAGTAATGAAGAAAGTCTGGCCTTTTGAGTTTGACCAATCTGATAGAAATTATGTTCTTTGAAACTAATAATTGAGTTTCTTTGTCTAATTCAAATGCCATGACTATAAATAGCCTGTGGGACAATACGCAGTGATGCTTTGCTGGAGTGTAACCGAGTGACTGAAGTCAGAAAAAGAGCATTTTTAACCAGGATTTTACTTTCTCATTGCAGTTAAGCAATTTTCATACTATGTTATTTGATATATTTTAATATGAGTTTTATGTTCAAGTTAAAAAAGTAATCTATCAAATCGTGAACGTAACCTACAATGGAAGGTTTTAGAAAACTCAGTTTTAATTCCTGTCCATTGAACTGTTTGTGTCTCTCATAATTCTAGATAATTAGTTTCCATGTAAGCATATTAGCACTATTGGATAGAAAAATGACACCTCGTTTCTGCCAGGAGTATGAAAGTTCTTCATAATCCATTAATTTGAAGACATGTATACCTAGAGTTTTGCAAAAGAACAGTAAAATAAAACCTATGTAGATCACATTAAAAGGTAATAATAACAATGAATCACTAAACCTCTTGCACGCATGAAGAACTGGTTGGGAGGAAAGCAAATGATCCTGAGTTGCAAGATTAGAATAGTTCAAATAGATACATCTAATCCAGTGAGAAGTGATGACAATCTGTGCTTTAAAAAAGGCAGCCACTAACAGACTGTTCACCTGTCTGTAATAAAGCTGCACAGAGCTCCTATGAAGAGTGAATGAATTTTCAGTACCACCCTGCTGCCCAGAACAGAAAGATTGGCTGACAGTCAGCTGAAGGACATTGCAGCCACCTGCAAGTTATTTTTCTTTACTGAGTGTTGTGAATCTCCAGGGTTTTTTTTACTATATTATTAGTAGAATCAGCTTATTAACTGGAATAAAAAATTGACCCAAATAATTCTCAGTAAATTATTAGTGCCCTACTTGGACTGAGCTGAAGCAGCAGCAGTTTCAAGGCTAAGTCCTCATTTATGCAGTAAGTTGCAATTGTCAGAGCAGCAATACTATGCTAAAAGACTACAGTAAATCCTAAAATCCCTCTATTTCATCAGGCTTCAGTTCCAGGGACCTAACTCCTGCTGACTTTCATGAATACCCCAAACTGGGTGAAGCTGTATCCTGAGAAGCCTCCAGCTCTCTCCGTGCATTTACAATAGCCGTGTCACACTCCCGTTTGTAGCACAAGGTCTGTCAAGCAGCATTTTGGCACCGTTTGGCTCAGAGCAAAGCAGAATGCTAGTGCAGAATCTGCAGCAGTCTGTAAGCAGCCCAGGGTGAAATTGCACTGTCCTTGCTGTGGTGATGAGTCACCCTCCCAGGTTATGTCACCCCTTCTCCTCACACAACCCCAAACCTGGCTGCCCAGGACGCTGCGCAGTGCCACAGCCTGGAACCCTTGTCTCCTCCAGCTCTGCTTGCTTGGGGCTACTGCCAACCTGCCCCTGGAACCTGCAGCTTCACTCCAGGGATCCCATGTGCACTCTGTCGAAGGCTACGGGGTGCAGGATCTGGCTTGCAGTGGGGTTCATTCCCAACCAAATTATAGCCCTGCTTCTTCTGCATACTTGGGAATACTCAAGATTGCTGCTTCTCTTACCAGAGGACCTAAGGTCTGTGCTTGCTCCTGTCCCCAGATCAGCTTGAGAATATGGTGTTGGGACTCACTGCCAATCAAAGCAGCACACCCACTTTGCTCTAAACATGAGCTGATCATTTCTAACCAGGAGCAGCACTGTTGTGAGTCTCAGATAGTCCTCAACAGAAATTCTTCACCAGGAGTGTCTTCTGCTTGTCATTACTTCATTAGTCATAACCCTTTCAATTGGCTGGGATCTGAAGGAACTCATGTCTGACTGCAGTTTGCTGTGGCACAGCTGCCAGCAGCTTGCCTTTCCAAACGAGGAGGAACGTGCAAAGCAGAGTTACCTTGAAAGCATTTAGAGAGCTTCCCCCAACATTTCTCCCCATTGTGAGCAAAGAACTGATCAGCTGTAACTGCACTCACAGCACTGAGATAAGGGCTGCCTGTCAAACCGTGCAGGCACTGTTAATACACCGATGATTATGTATAGGCTGCCTTCACAATGAGCTGAAATGTAGGCAACGAACTTTTTCCCCCCTCCCCTTCCCTGTATCATAGCAACTGTGCTACTGCAAGGGCTATTTTAAGAACAGTAACTTTTCACCAAACGTGATTATGAGGCAGACTGAGTGAGCTCAGTGTACAAAAATACTGCATCCCTCCTGCAGCATCTCTGGGCCAAAATCTGATACCCCAACCCAAAAGCACAATAAATTACTCTGCAAATTGTCCAGATAGTATTAAAAAAAAGGGTAACTGGATGCAAGCTATTTTAAATCAATGTGCAAGAAACTTGTCATGATATCATTGAAAGAAAACATAGCTCTGTCAGGAGCATCCAGAAGGGAGTGTCTGGGGCTGAGAAATACAAGTTAGCAGGTCAGGGGTGGACAGCAGACATGCCCATCACCATGGAGAGCTGGCTACAGCAGGATGTGATTGTTTGGTTTGCAACAGTGGTGCAGATCTCATAAATTCTGAAAGAGATGCAAAGTAAAAGGATAGTTTGTATTCTGAAGACTCTTGCCTGAATAGGAGAATACTAGAAAAGCTTCAGTCATCAAGATGCATACAGCTGCAGGGATCACTGGCACAAAAATCTTTCAGAGTAAGCAAAGGGACCAGTTTCTAGGTCTGCATAAAGAGGGATTTGAATTTCTGATCAGCTCAATCACACAGGACATGCTTTTCAAAGCTGAGTAACTGTGCTCAAAACCTACAGCTTGGTAGGGAATATTAGCAGCCTTGTCTTCAGTAAGGTGCTGGCATTACTGCTGGGACAGCTGGATGGCAACGTGTCATGCATGGAGCCTGACCCAACTCAGACATGTCAGATCTATCTGTGCCATGATCTGCACCATGAGCTCTGCCCGTGCAAAGAATTGCTCAGTCTAAAGCACTGGCAGCTTTGAGACTCACCCTTCTCGAGAGGATAGCAGGGAGCTGTAGCTTTCTCTGCTTATCTTTAGTTAAGGTGAAATGCTTTGGTGTTGTAGATGCTGAAGGCAAAGCCTGTGCCGCTGACGATGCCTCGAGAGCACTGCAGAGTGACCCTCCAGCTCCGGGGGGCCAGGCCCTTGCCCCAGAAGAGGTTCAGCAAGAGAGTACGACAGCAGCCACGAGTGTGACCTTGACTGGTGAGGAGCTGAATTTGGATGAGCTGAAAGAAGATGCAGGTAATGGATATCAAATGTTTGCAAGAAACTAGAGAATGTTAAGAAATTCTGCTTCAGCTTCTGCTAAGCTGCTTTATGAGGAGTCAGATACCCGAGGGTCAGAGCACCTTGTTCAGCTCAGCCCATACTCAGTTAGCAATCAGTTCTTAAACCCAGGGATTTTGGAGACTGCTACCAAACTGAGGGACCAAACAAATCTTGGCATAATGGGATTAGTTGGATTATGAGATGAACCAGTCTTGGCATGGTGCCTTTGGTGTGAGCAGTGACTGCTGTGAAGATGAAACAATCTTCTCTTAAAAATATTTCTAAAACTTCTGTGCTAAGCCTGAAATTATTTGTCCTGGCCCAGGAGAACAACCATACACAGCCCACCCTGTCCATATCATCACCTTGTCTGCAACATACTGCAAATACAAGTGAAGTTCAACACCAGGAGCACTTATGAGCTAAAGCAAGCTCCTGTCATGCAGCTGTGCTCTGGCAGAGCTCACCTGTGACAGCAGTTCCTTGGGGCCAGAGCAGGCAGGTACAATCCAGTAGCTGGAGGGTTTCCATTCACTTTCTAACACCCAAGAAATGCAAAGCTAAAGAGATAATGATTTATCCCAGTTTGTGAGGAGTGCCATTACAGATCTTCCCACCCTCTGATCAATTTTTACACCTTCTCCACCTGCCCTGGTTGCCTTTTGTTCTCCATCCCACCCTCTCTCTCATGCCCTGCTTTCTCTGGGGTCCCAGCCACTGGTCACTTTAACCAAGCCCACCCCTACCTATGGGTAACAATGCTGCCTGCTACACACACAACCTGCTTCAGCAGCTCAGAATGGAAATCATCTGCTGAAGCATTTCCCATTCATTTGCTTTGCCTTTTCACACTTTTCCTCCTGTCCTTTTCATCCCCATGACTCAAGACATTTTGTTATTTTCTACTGGTTTATATAATATCACACTTCTGGCCTGTTTGTAGCTCCATGCCACTCTTAATTGCTTTGACAACAGAAAGTCCATCACCTTTTCCATTACAAGTATATTTCATCAAGAAATATCTCAAAACACTCTATGTGGGATTCTAAGGATTCATCCATTTGACTGAGGCTGGATGTGTTCTGAGTCCACCTTCTCTACAGGAAAGGTCCCACTGTGGCTGTTCTGCCTCATCTGTGCCAAACAGCACTTCATGCCACAGTGAGCTCTACTGACTTCAGCAAAGCTACTGCCAGAAAAAAGTATCACTTCACTCAGGGGAATGCACTCAAATCTGACTAATTTTCCTATCAAGATACTAACATCTACTAGAGCTCTTGATCTTTCTGTAATGTAACCCATTAATGACTTTATTCTTCCTGTATTCCACATTTTGTCTTCTGTGCAGTAGGTACAAAAATACAAAGTGATGTCAGCTTGGAACAAAGCATTTCCCTAGACATACATTTAAAAGAAAATTATTTCCCATTCAGGCAACTATCACATACAGCAGCTTTCCTATCAAGCCAAATTTCACAAGAATTCCTCTTAATGATGCCTATTTATTCTACTTTCCTGTCTTTTTTGAATGATAAATATTCATTCCTCCTCTTCTAGGCGTACTCATTAATCTGTTTGTCAACAAATTAAATGCTATTATCTTGCCAATGCTATTGTTTCCGACAGCCTAAGTGCTCTGGTGTCTCCCAGTGCACTTTGAACGCAAGGGTGCTCAGTGTTCATTAATACAGAAAGTTTGTATTCCAAACAAGGAATAAAACTGAGCCAAGAAAAGATTTGTGATGTGGCAGCTGTGGGTGCCCACTGCTGTGAGTTTTTAGAAGATGCTCTAGAACGATTTGGAGGGAAAGGTACTTTGTTTAGACAACCCAGAATGCTAAAAGGAGTGTGATTTGCCAGCCCAAGCAGTCTGCACCTCTCTCATGCTCTGCTCTGCTGAGACACTCCCCTGCAGTGCTGTGTCCAGCTCTGGAGTCCTCAGCACAGGAGAGACAGGGACCTGTTGGAGGGAGGCCAGAGGGACACAAAAATTGTCTGAGAGCTGGAACCCCTCTTCTGTGAGGAAGAGAAGACTTGGGATTGTAATGCTGGAAAAGAGGAGGCTCCAGAGAGACCCAGGTTGAGGTGGTCGGTGCCCTAACCCTGGCAACACCCAAGGTCAGATTGGACAGGGCTTTGAGCATCCTGCTCTGGTTGCAGATGTCCCTGCTCACTGCAGGGGGGTTGTTGGACTGGATGAACTTTAAAAGTCCCTTCAAACCCAAATTATACTATGATTCTATGCTGAAGAGAGACTTACACACTGATCTCCCCATTTGGAGAAGTTCTTCACCTGGCAGGGTAGGAAAAAATAACCCTCATGGCTACTACTGAGCCCATAAATGGCTAGAAATGCAGTTTGAAGAGAGTCTGGCCATGGCTGGATGCCTGGATCAGAGTCAGCTTCAAGCATCTCTGTGGGTCCCCCTATATGCCAAGGCAGAGATCAGGACATGCTAGAGTGAGAGTTGAACAGTGAGGCACTGTGCTTGTTCAAGCACTTACCAGAGCCAGCTGGCATCTGAGTGGGATTCAAGGATGTTAATTTTGGACTTCATCACTGAAATTCCACCTATGTCCTGCTTCAGCTTCATGCCTTTCTGGATACATTCCCCTGAGCCCTCATCACAGCCAGGTCAATTTGATGAACTGCTCAGTGATTCAGCCTGCACTGGCTTTAAGAGCTAAGTGGTTTTGCCATCCTTCAGGAGCCAATCCTGGTATGAGCACTGCTTCACCATCTCAGATTAAGGCTTTGGTGATTGAAGTTTTTCTTAAGTACTCCACTGATTCTCCATTGCACACTAGCTGCTCAGATGGCAAATCTTTTTCATGGCAGGCTTGTCTTGGTTATTGGCTTTAATCTTAAGAAAACAGTTTCTGGAGTCAGGTGCAGTAAGAAAAGACTCGGGATGCTAGTTGAAGTCATGTATTAAATAAGATAAAGATTAAATTCTGAGAATAAATGTGTACAACAAACAATTGGAAGGTCAGCTTTCATATAATCCTACTGGTTTGAGACTTTTGGCCCTTTAGCTGCGTGTTTCTAGCACAGAGGAATGCTCACTGTGCCACTGCAGCTGCAAGCTCTAAGAAAATTCATTGCAGTTCTCAAAAGTTGCTTTGCCTTGCTGTCTTCATTATTAAGAAAAAAAAAGGAAAGGGAGAAATGCTTTAGGGAAGTAAGGGAAGCTCAGCAGTTTTCTCAGGAACATCAAAACTAACATTTCTTCAATAACCTCATACATTTTATTCTTTACCTGCCTTGGCTGGTAGGCTATTTTACACTATAATTATTTTCACTATAAAGAAGAAGTGCTTCTAGCTGTGTGCCATGTGTTCTGTTTTTCTGAGTGTTCCTGGCATTGTCCCCTGGCCTATCATTATTACTAACTTCATGTTTCATTAATTTTACTCATCTTCCTACTAGCCAAGAAACCTTCAGCACCCACGGAAGAATTAGAAGATGCCAGCCTGCCAGCATCTGAAGACAGTCCACAAGCCTTACTCCTATCTGAATCCACAGATTCCCCCCAGAAACTGGCAGAGAGAAACCCAGCACAGCTTCCCAGCCCACCCCTGCTCCCTGCTCCACCTCCTAAGGCAATCTCCAAAATCACAAAGGGTCTAACAGGTCAGTCACTACTGGTCAGTAAAGACTTTCTCACCCTTACGTCTTGCTCACCTGCACAGCACAGTATTCTTTTTTTCTTATGCCCTTTTTCCAGCCTACTGCTGCAAAGTGCTGTGAATCAGAGCAGTGATATTGAGTGAAGAGAACACAAACAATTCCCATGAACTGAGTGGTTTGGTTGTCTGATAACAACACACAGATCTTTGTACTTCACATGTTTACCCCAATCTCTCAGGTGGCAATTCTATTGCACTAAACCCACATAAAACAAATCAAACCAACTGCAAACATCTGCTGAACAGTGATGTGCCATAAAACACATGAAAAATTTAAATGTTTTCATCACTTAGACTCCCTTTGGATAACAGTACAACAGCCAAAATCAAGTTCAAGTCAATAGGTTCTGAAGAGGTTTCTGTCTGCAGGATTTGCTCTCTAGGGTGGGTCTAAAGCAGAGCTATGAAATCTGGTCTAGTTACACAGAACACACATGACTGATACACCTGGCTCCCAAAAAGCAGCACTCCATGCCATGAATCTTTCAAGAGCAACTCCTCTGGGCCTTATTGCCTCACTTATTGCCAATGTTGTTACATTTTCCAACATTCTGGCACTGCAAGAAAGGGTGTTAAAGTGAATATGATTTCAGTTTGTTCCAATTTTAGGACCCCTACATATGGTAAAAGCAGTTAAAAGGCCTTATTGCAAATTAGAATCAATCCCTGACATCTAAATGTCAGACCTGTTGGATATTTAGACTTGTAAATGACAGCCATTATCTCAGCCCTGATTTGCATCCACAATGGCACAAAGGATAAGGGTTTTAAAGTCACCAGGAAACTAAATATCACAGGGGTGTTGTGATCTGACCACTGCAGTTCATAGAAAATACTGAGGTTTCCAGTCTGAGAAAAATTAGAAGTATTTGCTTTTCACGGAAAATATCCATATTTTGGCCATGCTTAAAAGCTGTAAGAGCTTAAGTGGGAGCTGGATTCAAAATGGTATCTTAATGCTCCACGGGAGCAATTGGGAATTTGGGAAACATGACCCACAAAGGGTAACAAGGTTACAGCTCCACTGGGCACTTCACAGCATTCTAAGTATTTTGCTGCTTAACCAAAAGTTTTTTTCTGCAGTAGCCCATATATTCTGAGTTGTGGTATTTAATTCTTATTTAATTTTTCCACAAAGAACAACTCCTTAGCTTTCTCAATGAATTTAATGTATATAGACCTTTTCAATAGTGATTGTACATTTGGATTTTTTGTGTGGATGTGGAGGCCGTGGTAAATTAAGACTAAACAAATACTATCAATGAGCGAAAAGGAATACAAATGCATGGGGAGAGAGAAAGAGCAATTGTGAAAGAAAAGAAAGATGAAGAGGTTGAAAAGCTCTTTTGTGTTGATTTTTCCCCCTTAACAATGTCAGAGATGCTGTTAGCAGAAGAGTGAGGAATAAGCCAAGCACCAATTAATCACAGAGAGAGGGGTTACAGGGCGAGATGCCAAGACATCACTTTGCAAGATTATTCACTGAGCAGCCATCATTAGGACAAATAAGGTGTGATCTAAGGAACCTCTCAACTCTCACTATTGGCCCAAGCTGCTATGAGGACAAAACCGGCCCTTGACCTGTTCCAGGAACAAGCAGGTATAAGGATAAAACAAAATATTCTCCCTTCCTGCTCTGAGTTCTTAGCTCTGAGAAACCACAGACACCCTCTCTCTCTGTGCAGTGCTATGAAGTGACTTAAAGGGTGGGTTTTTCATCCCCGCAGGTCATGATTCAATTATTGATCATAAATGCCCTCTGAGCATCTCCACAGTAGGACATAAACAAAATCCCCGTGAGTGCTGAAGAAATGTCTTTGCTTAGCAGAGTTTGGCTATGTCCTGGCTGCAGCAACTGCCTTGAGCAGTGCAGGAGGAGCTCCTGTGTGGGAAGGAGTCCCATTGCCCACAGATTGCACACTGGGCACCCAGACACTTGCAGAAATGCCCTTCTGCTTTCAGACATTTCAGATTTGAAATAGGGTAACCTTTGGACTAGCTTGACCCCTGTCTCTTGGATGCACAGAAGCATGAATGAAGCTCTGGTCATGGGTCAGGGTTCTGAATGGGAGAAAAATGTCATTCAAAAAATGTCAAAAATGTAAGACTTCCTTAAATAATAGAGGAGATTTTCTTGTAGGTGCAAGTCTCCTCAGTGAAGGATACTTTTCACTCCACAAACGTGAAGAAGAGTCTGGGCTTTGTGTTGTCACTCTCAGATTTGCAATGTTTGATTTTGGTTGTGGCTACAGGAGCTTTTCCTTCTTGTGCTTTTGTAGTTGCCCTCAGTATTTCTGCCCTCCAACCTCAAGATGTCCAGCTCTGTTTGCAGTGCTACCCTGACAGAGCTGGACCAGCTTTCCAGCACTGAACTTAAAGAAAGGCATGTAGTTGTAACCGTTATGCAGGATGCTGGGTCTGAGAGGAAGGCTATGATATTACATAATATTCCAAACTACTTTGGTCCTCTCTGGTTTTCTAGTAAGTTATCCTGCTAAAAGGAACCAAGTCCTCTTTACATGGCTATGTCAGGATAACCCTGGCCTGAGTACAAGTTGGGCTTTTTTCTGCTATGAACCAAATTATTTTTCTCAAGAGTAAGTGAAAGAAGTAAAAGTTAGTTGTGAAAAATTAATACCACAAGCTGTACAAGCTGTCAGTTTAAATTCCTGTTTAAAACACTAGGTGGCAACAAGAGAAAAGGAATCCTCTTCTATGAAGACCTGTCATTGCTTTTTTACACCCCGACTGAGCTATAGGTGTAAACAATGCCATATGCCAGAGGCTTGGAAGACAGATAGAAGGGAAAGGGGAAGGGGAAAAGGGGAAGGGAACTCCAAAACAGAAAATGCTATTCAGCATTTCCTCAGGCCAGATGTTCAGCTATCTTAAGAGTGTGAAACTACTAAATTTACAACCAGAGAAATATCCACCTGTGTTTTGGACTGAGGTGCTAGAGAATATCTCAAATTCTAATTTCCAATTTAATTCTTACAGTGCATAAAAAAGATCTGAATACAGGGGTAAAAAAGGATTAGATTGCCCCATCCATTTTTCTTCTTAGTGCTCAATACCACATCTTTCATTTGGATTTAATTTGGCAAGTTTTGTTATGTGACTGCTATCCTCATATTGATTTTGGCGTTTCCTCAACTAGCATATGAAAGACAGAGTTCTAAGCTATGCAGCAATCACAGAGGAGGAGATAATAGACACTGGTACATTTTGTCCTGACTGAGAACTAGAGGGCATCAATTTTAATAGAGACTGCCAGAGTCCAGCAGAAAAAGTGCTGGATTGGAAAGCTGCAGCAGAAGGAGCCATTGATGGTGTGGAGGAACAGTACTGGCAGTCAAGAATGCATTGGTGGGCTGGAAGAAGAATCTGATACTGTGGGAAAGAGGGAAAAAGGAAGAGGCATCTATTTTGCTAGATCAAAGATCTGGATCTGTGCAGTACAAGCCTTTGAATTCAGATAGTTACTCAGCTTAATCAGTTACCTTCTAAAAACAACAAAACATCACCATTTTCCTCTGTTCCATGCAACAAATTCATTTCAATGCAGACTGTGCAAAAACTGAGCAGAACTGCACAACTCTTAACCTCGTGTGTTTTGACAGCAGGAAGTGAACTAGATGACCCAGCCATGAAATCTCCGCCTTCCACCATCCTGAAGAATTTTGTCATTGTTGGCTCCTCCCAAATCTCAGGACAAGCTGCCCTCTTCCATCCCTCTGGCCAGAAAAGTTCAGATCCTCATGTCAGAGGACAGGTAACAACTCCAACCGGTTCCCCTCACCTGGCTGCTGTCCACCTGCCTTTACCTCCCAGCAGAGTCATTGAAGAACTCCACAGGGCTCTGGCCACCAAACACCGGCAGGACAGGTACCTACAGCCTCTTGACTATATGGCTACATGAGGAAAAACATCTTTTTTTTTTTTTTTTTCATGTTCCTACCCTGTCATTTGTATTTTATTTAGTCCTGCAGCTTGGGTTTGCCTTCTTGGTGTCACTACTTTTGAACATCCATCCCTGGTTAAAGTGCTCAGTTAGGCAGTTACTTCAGAGTACATTCTCCCTCTGTGAGGAAGCTACTGGGACATGGCAGTAGATTTTCAAACAGGTAGAACCACTTGATAATCCTTGACATATTGGAAAAGAAAATCTCCCCACAAGACAACAAAGTTAGAGCAGGATATGTCTCAGCTACTGTAAGTATCAGTACCTATGAGAACTGCTGCTATGTCAGCATATGTCTCTTGGCTTATACACAAGCATATATAGGATCCATGTTTAATACAAACACTTGTGTGGGAGTACACCAGGTACTTAGTCTGCTTTTCATTATAAGCCCTCCTGTGTATCAGAGGAGGACAGAGATAACCTTTCCAATCACAGGGCTCCAGAGTGAAGTTGGAAGCATTTCCCAGATCTGTAACAGCTATTGCCATGGGGGACAGATCCACAGACTCATACAATATTATTTCCAGGCCCTGTTAAACCTTTGTCATGTTCATAAACTAGCAGGACAGTCATATTTCATGCCATGTGTGTTTTACATTAGAAGGACGTGCTGTGTGGGGTTTTTTTTAATCAGTGTAGTATAGCATGTGGCTATATATCAAAGAAACACATTAATCACCATCCTTTCATACCTTATTTTCATGACAGAGATAGGAAAGTAGATCCACATTATCCATTCTCAACACAACCTTAAGAATGCCATCCCGTGTTGTCCTGTGTTGAACTCTCTACCCTGGTCTTTAAGAGCTACAAGACATTCTGCTCACTCTCACCCAACAACAACTTCCTATTGTGGCAATAACACAGTGTTTTGTAAAAACTGGGCTGTGTACTTTCCACCCACAGCTTCCATGGAAGAGAAAGCAAAGGCTCTCCAAAAAAAAGAGTGGATGTCCGTCCATCCAGAACATCTAGCATTGAGCGCAGCAAGGAAAAGGAGAACTCACTGAGTTACAGCAGTGACTCTGAAAATAAGAGAAATTCCGTTAAAGAGTCGGATGAGAACAAAGAGAACATGATCATGAACTCAGAGCTCAAGGAAGACTCTGTTTTTTATCAGGATGAGGAAGATTTGAATGACTCCATTATTTCTGGTAAGGAAAAGTCACTTATCTTCTAAAGCTAAACCGCTTGGGGAGTGCTCTCAACAAGGCAGCATGCCACAGGAAATACTGAGCAGTATCAATCCCTTTATTGTCACATCAGCCTTTTCAAGGAATCCTGTGTTACAGTTAAATCCTGAAGTTAAAGTTAAATTTGAGTCATAGTGATTGTGTTATGACTGGGTAGGATATGCCTGCTAGAAATTTAAGACAAATAATCTCTGATAGTAGCCAAAGAAGCCTGTTCCATACACCCCTGAAACACCCAGGTTATCATAAGGCTTGAGGTTTATGCAGGAGATCATTTTATTTAAAATGGCTGAAGATCACTGTGAGCTGGGTTGTAAATCTGCATTTACAAACAACTCGAGTTCTTGTAGCAGCCTGATGCACGTTCTGACAGTATTTAAATTCAGGCACATTTTTTAGGAACACAACAGAACCCTGGGCCATTGAGTCTCGGCTGTTTGATGTCTAAGGAGGCCACCATGGGTGTGTACTGGGCAAGCTGGGCAACACAGCTGCTTAAACCACAGAAGTCAGCCCCCAAGGAGACAGCAGCTTTAGGGATGCATCTTCTGCCCAGCTCTTCAGCTCAGGCTGGGACATGAGCAAGGCATTTCTGGTCCTGACACTGGGTGGCACTGCTTGTGCCAGCATTCGTTCCAATACTGCTGTCTGCCTTTCAGAGAGGAAGGAGAGATGCAGTAGTGACAGCAAGAGCAACACAGTAATTCCCTGAAAAGCTCCAGGTTTTTTCTTGTTTAAAAGATCTGAGCTGTTTTGCAAGTCAGGAGATAAATCTATCCATTAATCCAAAGTTGCTTTACAAGTAGTGAACTGCCTTAGCACATCACCAGCTTCACCACTGCCACTGCGGCGCAGAACAAGCCCCTGCTTGTGGGAGCACTGGGACAGGCTCACAGGTAACTAGAAAAAAGTGAGGAATAGTACCTTGTCTTTCAATTAGCACCCTACTCATCACACTGTTCTTTGAAACCCCTAAAACCAGAAGGCAAGGCAGCAGTCTTGTGCACAAGCTTAGTAACAAACATAACCAGACCCCCAGTCCACAGGGAATAGTGGAAACAAGGCTTTTCCAGGAGCAGGCAGTTACTAGGATCTGCCTTTTGCTTGATAGAAAGAACTGTAAACATACAGGAGATTAGATATCATGATTCAACTGAATTAAAATAGGAACTCTTTTCAAGAACCTGCAGACTGAGCATAAAAAGGGTGTGAATTTTCAAAGCATTAGTTGTTAACCTAGCTGAGCTGCCATAAATCATGAAACAAGCCACAGCCAAGATCCTGCCTGAGATAGCTCGGTCATAGGGCACACTGGCATTGAACATGCCTTACTGCCCAGGAAAAATAACCCTTAGGAATAAAACACTTAAACAAGGGTATTATAAGGGTATCTGAGATAGTGATCAGGATGGAATTCGCCTCAGGGTGCTGAAAATAGAGGTGTGGAAAACTAGTTTTGGGCTTTCTTTCTTCTTTGTTCTCCGGTTTTGTTTTATTTGTTTGTTAATCCTGAAACACCAGATCTGGGTTTCTGCAGCAGGGGAAATACTAGAACTGAACACATCAGTGGGCTGGACAAGATGAGAAGAGATGAAATTACACAGTGTTTCCTAGGATGTCTTCCTGAAGAGTGTAATATAATTTCCCTCTATTCACTTCATTGGGCAGGTATTATTTTACAGGAATTAACTCTGTTGGTCAGGCAGGGTGAACAACTATTTACACTACTGATCAGTTTAATCCACATCTCTTGTATTGTTATTTGGTGAAATACCCTAAAGATTAATCAGGGCCCAGTGCATATGGACCATGGGAGTGGCCATAGCATAAGCCTTTTAGAAATCTAGACATCTGGATGAAGTGAGCACAGCTTATCCCGAGTGGGTTATATCCTCTCCACTCTGCTAATACAACAGCAGGATTTGGGTTAAAGTTAAGATTTTTTAAATATTATTTGTGTTTTTAATTTCACAAAGTACTAGATTATTTCTAAGTGTGCAGCAGAGCAGCCTGGGAGCAGTCAAGGTCCTAAAGAGCCCTTCATTTTATTTTTGTTTCATGCAAAATGTTGCATTGCTCTGCCTCAGTTGGCAATACAAGCCTCGAGGGCACACACTGAGCCTAGTTTAAGCCCATGTTTCCACATCAGCTTCAAACCCTGACTTCTTGCTAAAATGTCTAGTCTTTTAACTGCAGAGCATCAGTTTCAGCTGGGTTTCAGTGAGGGACAGGAGACAATGAGCCCTGACCCCATCAAAGCAAATAATCACTGTGATTCTAGCTCCTGTCCTCCTGCAATTCAAAGGGCAGGTACAGAATGTCATGGCAAGGAGTTGTGTAACAGCCTGAAGGGAACAGGGGAAGTCCTGCATGGTCCTACCTCAGCTGTTGCCAGTGAATGGGAGAATAACCATTTAGGATGCATCTCCAAAAAAAAAATAAAATGCTTGCTACAGGTGTAGTAAACATCCCTTGTTTCCTTCTAAGCAGTTCTGGACAGAGATGTATGCACGTGCTGTAGTGTACACAGATTGCTTCCACTGCACCCAAGATGCACTGAACTGCCTGCAAATGCAGATGGCCAGCCCATGGCCAGTGCATCCATCATGTTCTGGAGACACCTGGCTTTATGTGCAGCAATCTCCTGACATGCCCAAATCCCTCTTACGCTCTGTTTAACATTTCCAGGTGAAAATGAGAGCACGTTCAGGGATAGATGGGAGTCTGCTACCCCCAAATGTTCTCAGACTGTTTCCAGAAGGAATTTGGTTGGTTCTGGTGGTGTACAGACTCAGCTCTGCAAACGGCCACTCTGCACCCACTCCCAGTGCAATGGAAGCTTGAAAAACCTTCACAGAGGCCCCAGTCTGTGGCTTTGTGAGCCAAACATTTCTGATGAAGACATATATTCTGTTAGCAGAAGGCTCTGTGTGGCACCAGCCAAATCATTTAACTTCTTTACCCATCTGTTAAATGTATATCTACTACTTCACACAGGGCTGGGTGGTTTAATTTAATTAATGCTTGCAGCAGAAGGAAGGTGCTAAACAAGGACACAGCTTTTAGACTCTAAATGAGATTTTGAGCTGATTAGGGTTTCTAAAAAGTGTAGTTTTAGACCACTGCAATTAGCAAGAGACTTGTCACTGCTCACAGGGAGACCATAACCTGTCTTACATGTACGTGTGGATGTGGTATAGACTCCTCCCTTCTGCATAAAGGAATTGAAAATCAATAGTGATAATAATTATGTAGGTCCACAGATCCCTAGCAAATAAAACCCCAGTCTTTGGGAATGAGACTATTTAGGATCTAGAATCTTGCCAACATCCAGAGCATCCTTTAAAAAAATAGACTTTAATCCTATCTCAAATGCCAAACAAAAATACCAATTAAATGTCATTTTATTTAAAAATGAAGTGACCTTTTCTAGAAAAGGTGAAGCATTAAATAAAAAAAACCCAACAAAAAAACCTTTGAAGTAAAAAGGAACCAAATGAAAATAACCTCCTATTACACACCACAGTCCTAAGATGAAGCAAACACAAAGATTCAACTGTAGTTCCTGTGTACCCTGGCAGCACTCTAAGCCTCATCTGACTGGTGCTACTCTGCAATGGTAATTTTCAGACTCCACTGAAGCCCTAGACTGGACACCAGCAAAGCCAGCATGATACAGTAGAGGCATGCAGGGACCAAGTGTAAATTTACTTGCTGACAAGTCACCTGTGACACAACTGCTCAAAGAGTGCAGTGCTACCAGTATGAGTTAGCAGCAAACTAGTTTTAAGATCACTTCTTTTTCCCCCATCAGAAGCAGCTACCCCTCACCAATTCACCTCAGATGTCCAGTCAGCATTTGAGAATACAGACGGCTTTCTACTTTACATTTTATTGCCTACCTTGCCAAATACATGGCAAAATGGTTTTAAAGGAGTCCAGTTCTTATTTATTTAGCCTGCTGAAGTCTAAAGAGTTACACCAGGGTCACCAGAGAGGCAGCATTAAGGACTCAACATCCAAAACACTGAGGAGCAGTAGATTCCTACTTAAAAGAGCTGCTGTGTTCTGCTATGAACAGTTTGTTTGTAATGCAATGTTTTAGGTTGTCTAGTTTGATAGAAAACATGTTATAGTTTTACAAGAAGCACAATGGGTCTTGCAATCACAGTATGTGTGTCTCTTACTGCCCAAATGCCCAACTGAGTTGCCAGCACTCTGCAAATCATCATATAGCCTGGCCTTTTCTTCCATTCCTTGGAGTATTTGCCCCTTCTCTGCAGAGGGAAAGGCCTAATGTCAACAGTATTGATTGCTAGATGAAACTTTGCTATATGACACTGTCACACAGGCCAGGATGCAGACATGCATAGCAGCTGACATTTATGGTTAGAGTTACAGACAATGTCTGTTCACAATTCAGACTGATTTCTAATGCCAGAAAAAACAGAATGATATTTTATATATCTATTCTTATTTGTGTGTCTGTACATGTATATATACACGCATGCCAAGCAACAGCTTCAATTGTTTCAGTTCCCATTATCTATTCCCAGTTATTCCTGGTGACCCAGAGAAGAAGGTGTACCTGGCCTGGCCACTCTGCCATGGAGCAATTCCTTCTGCAAGGGGTTAGGAAACGGGGATTTTTCTTGGCTATAGGGATGCTCAGAGGACTGAAGCAAGATAAACAGCCTTTGAATTCTACAGTAATAATGTGAATCATGTCTCAGCTGCAAGTGTTTTTCACTTGAAAGCATTACTTATGATGGATAATGAAGATAACAGAGGAATAGAATCCTTCTGCACTTGTAAGCAGTTTTGTGTCTGAGCCCTGCACAACTGCAGTGCTATTTATATTAATGTATACAGCTGCTCACTGGACACTGACATACAGATCACTGTCACTCTGTAGGTTTCCTGCTCTTCATATGTTCATGTTTCATCTCCAGGAGCTGTCTTTCTAATGCCTTGCTTTTCAATGTGTGTCCCAGGTACTTTGCCAAGAAAATGCAAGAAAGAACTGCTGGCAGTAAAGCTACGAAACAGACCGAGTAAGCAGGAGCTGGAAGACAGGAATATATTCCCAAGGAGGACAGATGAGGAAAGACAGGAAATTCGGCAGCAAATTGAAATGAAACTCTCAAAGTAAGTCTATCTAAGAACTGGGAGAAACCTCCCTTTACAATGGAGCATCCTCTGAGTACTGTCAGATGAGACACTGTCACCCACCCCTAAGTCCATTACCTGCAGTGAATCATAAACAAATGAATATAGAACATTGTCAGCTGTCAGTCACAGGAAAAAATCTTAGCTTCCCTTCAGTCAGGATGCCCTTGATTTCAGTAGAAAACAAGACAGAAGTCCATGTGGGAGACGCAATTTAACAAAATCTACCTTCAGCTCCACTGACATAATCAAGACTTTGAGGTCCTTCAGAAAAATAAAAATACAATTGTTTATATTAACCTGAGGTTGCTTTGCCAGCACTGGCTGGCAAAGACAATTGTTACAGCTGCATCTGTGCTTGAACAAGGGAAAGCTGCTGTGTGCACTGGTGGCTGTATTTCTGTTTTAAGGAAGAAGCCACTTCAGCAGCACTGCCCTCCCATGGATAAGGTGTTTGTTTCAGTCCAGCCACAGGGACAGCGGGGCTGGGCTGGTTTTGATCAGTAACCAGGGCAACAGGGTAGAGCTCAGTGTGGAACAGCCTTACTGTAGCATATAGCCTGAAGCAAAGATTTAAGGTAGCTGTGAGGCTCAGGCTGCACCATTTGTCTTTTTGTGTGTGTTTTTTTAAAGAGCTACATTTGGATATCTGCAAACATGAATATTTTAGATGAGACAAAGTGGATTGTTAAATAATCTGTGCTGTGCCTGCCCACACTGGGACAGTAAGCACTGCTCGCTGCCAAAATGCTTGGAATCAAATCGAGAATCATGAATAGAAGTTCATTTTCAAGGCTTATTAAATATTAAATATCTCAAGCCTCTCCTGAAAGAAACATTTATTGATATTTAGACTAGCTCATTCATGTGTGTGCATTTGATTAAACTTTACCTCAAGGGGACAGGGAATGAGAAGCACACAAATGGATCAGAGCACAAGTCCTAATGGACCAGAGTTTATGGAGGAAAACATCACTGCAATCACCACACTTGCCCTCAGCTAAGATATGAGCTGCTGAGTGAACACAGATGAGATTTTTGGTTCACTTCATGATGCCCTTGCAAAGTTGGAGATGGAGTAATCATCTTCCTCCAGTCTAGAGACTGTTTATTTTGTGGAGCACAGTAGCAATTCACACCTGAAGAATTCACACCTTGCATTGTGCCAGCTGCTGCACAAGACAGTCCCCGTGCCAAAAAACCCATGTACATCCTATACAAGTAGAAACTATCTCGTTATGATTTACACTAAGTTTGAAGAGTTACAGGCAGAGCAAACCATAGATGTACCACATTAATACCCACTGTCTCAGGAAGGAAAGCATCATGGGCCTTCACCACAGCCTTGATCATCTTGACATTGCAAGTGTTATGTATTCTTTGCAGGGAAATATTTCAAGCTGCACTCTGATATTAATTCCAGTATTTTGGCCAGTCAATTGCTCATGAAATGTCTTCATAGGTCAGGAGCCCAATATTATGGCTCCAAAATACAGAAAAAAAAAATAAATTCCATCCCCTACATCCCTAAAATCAAGTTTGACCATCACTGAGTATTCACTGAGTGAGAAAATGATACCCTGTCCAGTCACACCTCAAATTGCTGCAGTGACCAGTATGTCACATCTCTTTTCAATACAGCCTGACTCCTAATGTGGAAGTTCTAATGGAACTCCACTTTCAGGTAGCAGAACTTACCCCTTCTTTTCATTTACTATTTAACTTGCTTAATAATGAGCCTAAAGAACTATTTTAAAGGACACATGCCTACAGTCAAGTGTCAGTACAAGGATTTTAAAAGAAAACTGCTCTATGGGTAAAGAAAGGGTCTGGTCATTAATATTAGTTAGTAAATATAGAGCCTATAGGTAAATGGAGTGAAGGAAGCAGCCATACTGTCTGCTGGGGTCTTCTGGAACAATCTGTGGTGCAGGCCACTAGTCTCATTGGTAATGTCTCCAGGATGGCTAAAAGCCATCTTTGTTCCAAGTGCTGGAAGACAGGCTTTCATTTAGCTCCTTCCTCCTGGAACGTGAAAGATTCAGTGCATCCCGGGGAACAGACGGTGAAGAGATTGCTGGAATAGCCAGGAATGGCAAAACAGATTGGAAGCAGTCTCCCACACAACTTCCAGCACATATGTGCATTAGCAGAGCTCAAAGCAGCTCTTAACTCATCCACCAGAATAGAACATGACCGTGCAAACAAGCTCAGGTGGTGGATGCATGCAGGAAAATATTTACACCAGGAAAAGCAAGTATGTGTCAAAAAAAAAAAAAAAAAGAAAAAGAAAAAGAAAAGAAAACCAAAGCCAAAGAGACAAAGTCCTAAAGATATCTCTCTGGATATCCCTCTGCAGTTTCTGACTAGGACTCACCCCACAAAACCCAGACCACCTGCGAGTCCCCATCAGTCAGACAGTCAGTCCCTGGCAGTAGTGTGGAAAGGTAACCAAGAACTTCAGTCTTCCCAGTGTGGATGAGAGTTTGAGGTCTTCAAATTAATTTGTTCTTACTGGTACTGGTGCAACACAGTCTCTTTGTGACAACTTGGAAGTTCATAGCTAAGGAAGGTGCATCTAAGTGTCTGGCTGTGCCTTGCTGAAGGGGATATGGGATCCAATAGAAATGTCTGTTCCCTCTAGGATTTTGCCACTATATATGCAGATAAAAGCACATTTCTGCTGCTGCTGCACAAGTAACACTTGGGTAATAGCAAAAGGACTTCACAGCTCATGAATTCACATGTACCTATCATCAGGCTATAGACCTGTACTTCAGCACAAAAGAATAATCTGGGGGCAGATTAGTGAGCTCCTCAATGGCTGTCTGCATAAGAATGGCAAGTAAAACAGGCAGTTGATTTCAAGATCAATATTTTTCAGCACATTTGTAGGGATTTGAAAGTCTGTAGCTGTCTAGCAAATTGCCTCAGTCCCACAGCTAACATAGCCTAGCTCTGTACTCTGGAGGAAAGGCTGTGCTGGTTTATATAACATAGAAAATATACCACACAACAGTGTCTATGGAACTTCAAGACTGGGGAGAAAAAAATACATTTTTTTTTAAACAACCGTATATTTTAAATGGTTCTGGTTGTAATATGTTTCAACAGTAGTTGTGAACCTGCTGAGAAAAAACAACTCTCTGCTATCATGCTGAGTGCTTATTCAGTCAAAGCTTAAATTTTTCTTCATTTTCCCACTCATTCCATCTCCAAACAGACTGAGGAATTCTGTTGTATCTTTCGGATCATATTCTACTTTTACAGCAGTGTAGGTGCACTGGCTTCAGATTTATTTTTGACTGACAGCACTGCGAGCACAGATTCAAGTATTCACTGATGTGCATTCCTGCTTTTGACAAGTGTCCTGCCCGTATTTCATGCTGCCGGCCAATTCAGCCTGCCACCTGTTGCCGTGGAAACGTGCACTTCTCCCCCATCCTCCACCCAAAGTGGCAACGCTCCCTTCTCCCCACATCTCTCTTTCCACATCCCTCTTACCAATTCATCCCCAGTGCCTGCACCACGCCATGCTACCAATGTCCTTGCAATATTCTACTGTGCAGTGCCAACAGGGCTCCCCACAGGTCTTGGTTCCCATTGTTATGTGTTCAGAGTGCAGATAACAAGCTCCCAGTGGAAATTTAGTGAATGGAGAGCTCCCTGTGTCAAGAGGCACAGAAGACATTTGCAAGTACGATTATTTGCAGTAACTGCTTTCTGCCTTACAGAATTGCTTTGTTCTAGCAGGAGTTTAAGATGAAACCTGTGGGAGTAAAACAGTTGCTAGACTGAGGAGCGATGCAGGAAAAGGTTGTTTAATTAAATTTGATATCTGAGTGTCGAGAAAGTTGATGTTTGAACTGCCTGGGTGGCTGGTACTACTCAAGGGTGCCTTGTAATACCACAGTTAAAGACACTCCATTATTACTTAATATTTCAGGGAAAACATGAATTCTCAGAAAAGATTATACCTGCAATTTTCACTTCGTGTTCTGTTTCATCTTCTTGGATACTTGCATAAGTAGACGTGATGTATTGAGTGGCACTTAAAAGATTATGGAGGCAGGAATTCAGATATAGAAGAGTGGGCATCAAAGGAGTCAGACAGGAAGAATGATGGCTTTTTGGACACAACAAAACCAATACTTGAGTGCCTAAAACTGATCCGTACTACACTGAACATTGGTGTGGGTAAGTGGATCATGCTGGGGCAGTGTGGAAGGAGGAGGTATCTTTATTCAGTATTTTACCACATCTGGAAATCTGTAGTTCTAATACTACTGAGGTTCTTGGAAAGGCATTTTTAAGTTGACTTGCCCAGAAACTATAGATGTAGCTAAATATACACTACACCCAGATTAGACCCTGGTTTGCACCACATCCTCACGTAATAGAGCGTGAAGCTCACAGTGCTGCTGGAGACAGAACAATACCAGGCAAACAGCACTCCAGATTTGCAGCCTAAAAGCATAAAGCATGAGAGTTCAACACGCAGCAATCATAAAGGAAAATGTTAGCTACTGACGTAACAAAAGCTGGGCCCTGTTTCCCAAAACTGGCATGTCCAGGGTCACTCCCTCACAGAAATGTCTCAGTGCAGCTTTACTCACTGAAGAGGTATCGCCCCCGCAAATGTAGATATTCAGGGATAAACTGGGATACATCCACAGAATCTTTGAAGACTATTTGATTTTGACCAAAATCAGGGGGGTACAAACTACTAGTAGTCCCAGTGCAGAGATTAAGTAGCTAATGAACTGAACCCGGTTTAGAGACTAGCCAAAATTCACCCAGAGAGAGGGTTTTTGATGAAGCTCCAACTGTGTTCCAGCTTCCCCTCACTGAACTGGAAATCAGGGAACTGCCCTGATTTCAGGAGGCTGTAAAGATTTGACACAGATTTATTCCAGGGACAGAAATGCAGGGACAGGCACAAAGAAAATATCAGCCATCACTGCTAATTAGCTGTGTACAACTTAATGCATTTCATTCTTCTTCGTCAGGAATCATCCAGGTTACCTTGTCTCGGGTGCTAAAAATAACCCCAGCGAGCACAGCGTGGGCATGTGTGGAAGCCTCAGCTCCTCGGGAGGCAGGAGCTATATATAGAGCTAGAGATCAATGCTGTGGGCGTGTGTAAGCTGAGGGAGTCTCCCTCCCAGCCTCCTTGCTCTGCACTAGGCAGCAAGAGATGCTGGCAGCAGTGCCCAGCCATGGGGTGCTGATGGAGATTCACATGTTGCTGCAGGATTTTATTAACAGCTTGTACAGTGCCCCAGTGCTTTTGAAACCTTCTGCTAGGGGAGGATTTGGTTTGGGTTTTTTTCCATGTTTTTTCCTTTTTCTATTATAACCCCAGCTTTTCAGACTACAGAAAAGAAAAATCTTGCAGGGGAGGATGGAGTGAGGTGAAGGATTGGAAGAATGAGGGAGGTGCAAGTGATAGATTTTTTTTTTGGAGCTGCCACAGGACTTCACTATCTGGATCCCATAGGCATTAATATTCCCCGTGGCCTTCCTTGGTGTCAAGCAGTGACACATAGTTGGAAACCCTGTTACATACCCAGTGACAGACAGTACTGGCCTTAGAGTCAAAGGGGTTGAGGTCTAGTGTCTGCTGCCAGAGTTACTCCAAAAGAACCTTTAAGGATAAAAATAAGGAGGAAATAGAGGAAGCTCAGGTTTTGTTAACGTCTCCAAGCAACGAGCCAGTTCAGCCTCCTGTTTATAGGGCTTTTCAGGTCCAAGGGAGCAGCAGCACAGCTCAGATTCATGTATTAGAAGAGGTTCAAGTACATCTGTACATGCCAGACCTTGACTACCCAGTCGCTTTCTCCTAAGGACTGAAGAGCTCTTGAGAAAAGCAGCCTTTGTTCCCTTTCAGGTATTACACTTGCAAAAACAGAGTGCATTTCACTGATGTGAATCCCTGATCAGCAAGTAACAAATGTAACTGCCCCTAGTGCTTGATCACAACGGACCCTCTGGACAGAAGCTCTTTAGCCAGAGGTGCTTGCTTGCTTCAGTAATGAAGCACAGTGCATGCACAATTAATGATGGAGCAGGGCAAGAGCTGTGATCTACAGCTGAACCAGAAAGAGTAATTTGCTGTGTCAGACCAACCAGACTTTTTGAACACACTAATACATTTATAAAGGGATGCAACAGAAAGTACTTAGTCTTGTGTGTTAGATTTCAACTGAATCACCATGCACATGACTCAAAGCTGCTCTAGCTAAAGGTTTGTATTGCTCAGGATTCAGCATGCACCTCCTGCTGAAAACGGTGGTTGGTTGTGCAAATACAGACAAGTGTCATTGCAGAGGGCAGTAACTTTTGCCCAGGGACAAGAAAGTTTCCCATGTCCAGGACGCAGCTGATAAGAGATTGTCTTCTGGGAAGACTATAAGTCCTTACACTGCTCTGTTCTACCTCCCTGGCTCCAGTGCCAGGAATTCATAATTGAACATGTTTTTCCTGGCACAGTGAAGGCAAGGGCAGCAGGTCAGCACACAGCAGGGAAGGAAAGAGCAGAGCAGCAGGTGTAACCACGGAGGGGAATATCCAGGGCCTTTTCTGGGACACAGAGTCAATTCCTCAAGTAAGATTTCTGGCATAAGTGTCACATATGAAACTAGAAATAAAAAAGTCAGTGTTCAGAAAGATGTGTTGTATCACAAGAGAGCAGAATTATGTAAATAAACCTGCAGGAAAACTGCTAAAGGAAGTGTAATTAAATAAGGAAAAAATATTTTAAGGAGGAAAAAGAGTGCACTTGCTTTGCCCTGACAAACTGCCTACAAAGAGCAGCAAGTGTTCAGGCTCAGATACTCTCTCTAAAATGAGGCATCTACAAGTGGCTGAAGATCTGGGCCCCAGCCCTGTGAAGTGACAACCAGTCATAGAAGAGAATAGAAATCTGCAGAAAGCTAATAATGCTCTGTAATTCCTCACGTTACAGTGGATTATGATTCAGGACCTTAAGCAGGTTTGGGTAGAGCAGCACAAGTAATTAGGGAAAGAAATTACTTTAATTTGCAAATTGTAATCAATAGGGACCAAAGTAAGCTGCTCTGCTTGTCACGGCATTTGTGCTGCCTTATTACAAAACCCTGACCCAAACAAGGTGCTGTAGCAGTTGAGCTCCTGACAACCCAAGGGAGTAGGATTCAGGCATTCACAGAGGCAGCTGTTGTAG
The DNA here is from genome assembly GCA_024611195.1 of Ceyx melanurus. Taxonomy (NCBI): domain Eukaryota; kingdom Metazoa; phylum Chordata; class Aves; order Coraciiformes; family Alcedinidae; genus Ceyx; species Ceyx melanurus. The sequence continues at coordinate 80,766 of JANHGL010019708.1, forward strand.
GGATGGTAGCTGGGTTACTGAGATTATTTAATATCAGGTTTTTTTCTTTTATATCTGTTAATGAAATTCAGGAAGAATGTTTAATGCACTCAAAGCCAAGCACTTAATTCATTGTAGTTGAAACAGAAGCAAGACAGGATGGACAGTGTGTATCTGAAAGGCTGTGAAGCAAAAATCACAGCCAGAAAGGGGGTTTGCTGCATGGTTTTAATGTTCTCAGTTGCAGACTTGCCCCATGAGAGCATGAGAACAAAAGAGTGAGGTAGTTTCGGTGTTTTGTTGGTTCTCCCCCCACCCTCCTTTTAAACCTAACCAAATTTACATGCAGACTGGATACAGAGGAGTTCCACCATCACTGCTCCTGTGAACAGGATACCCAAGTGAATAGAACTCACCCCTCCCATAAAATCTGTGGTGTGGCTTTTAGTTTGGAGCAAGCTTTCTTACTCTGCAGGGTGACATCTGCAGACACTACAGGAGGGCACACGACTAGTGCCACAGCAGTATGCCCTGCTAGCTATGGGGCAGTGGTCTCAGGTGAGTCTCTCAGCTTTGTGAAGGCTTTGAGCCTGTTTTGGGACTCTTCCCAGAGCTGGCTCACTACCCGTGATCCAAGGAGACTGCAATTCATCCTGCACAGCTGCTGGCTCTTCCAAATGCTGCTGGAGTTACTACAGTTTCCTCCTCCTGCAGCTCTCAGCACAACTTCTGTAGCCTGATTCATTCAAGATCTTAATTCCTCCCAGGAATCAGAGGCCTGGGCTTACTGCTTTCATATAGAAAAACTGGGTCAGTCACACAGTTTCTACCTTTTAAAATAATCTTAGAGAAGGCCAGGGGAGTGAAAATTGAAGTAAATATTTAGAAAATAGGGAAGGGGAAAGGAGAGAAAACATGTCAGAACAGAAGGTCATTGTTTTTAATCAAACACTACTTAATAAATATTGTATAGCCATATAAATTATTAAAATGTAGTTCTTGCTAAATCTTTTTGATTCCTTTGCCTGTGCCCACCTGACAAGATACAGCTGGATAATCAGGTCTTGTGGGGGTTTTCCTGTTTATTTGTGTAGCTTTGGAGCTGCTTGGGTCAAACAGAGCACTGCAAGTGTCCTTCAGAATCTGTTTTTTTAGGGTAATTCAACTCACCCAAGAGACCAGCACACTTCTATGACATCTCCAGACTCTGAAGAGATCTATATTTTCTATATTTTGCTTCAGCTGTCACACATAACAAACAGAAAGAGAAAAAATAACTCCCAGCTTTAACAATTTATGCTTGGATATCTATCCAGTGAAATGAATAAGAAACAGACACCTTTGGAGGTTGAGGATCTCCTACTTATAGTCCACTTATGCAGGGACAGTATCAAGGCAACTAGGAAACACAGCTGCTTGCAGAACCATCATATTGGCAAAACCCAAGTCATAATCACATTAGAGACACGTTACTTGAACCAGTTAGTCCGTTACTGTACAAAGACATGACTGTTCTTTTGTTCTGTTAAAACTACAAAATACTACTCAGCCAAGAGATAAACACCAGAATAAAAATGCAACTGCCTCACTGTTGAAAAAAATATCCTTCAAAGTCAAGACTGCACGGCTCACCGATGAACAGCCATTGTCATTTGCTCCAGATGATCATGTTCATTAAGCAAATTAAAGTCTGAATTAATTTATACTTCATCATTTTTTCAGAAATCACGTTAAAAGAAACAAAAAGGCAGTATCTCATAACAGTCTCTCCAATAGCAGCTGGTCTATTGCAGAGAGATCAGGCTAATTTGAGGGTGTCTGCAAAAACCACATTCTGGCCAGACTACACTGCAGCCTTATTATTGTAATTATCACAGGGAGTGGCTGCAGTACTTCCAAATACCAGTCAATAAGGGAAAAATCCTCCTTCTCGAGAGAAGGTTAAACAAACCAGTACTAATGAGGTAAGGAAAGTTATATTTATAGGCATCATGCAATTAAGTTGAAAGAAATATTTTTGCAGCCTGTTTACAGCATAAAGGAAAAAAATACCAGGCAATGACAGGTGAGTGGAAATACCAAGCTTAGGTCTGCAAGGATTATCAGAGCAGGGACTTTCTGGGGGACTCAAGCTGCAGCATTCAAAGGCAGCATTACCTGTAACTTGCTGTGCATCAGCTGCAATGAAAAAAAACATGCTACAAAAGCCTAGAAAAGCAGTGTATGAAGGAGGTTAGAAAGTTAAAGCCCATTCTAGGTTTGATGAAGTCATTGCCACCTCACACTGCCCTGCTTACCTTACTCCCACCCTAGCAGTCATTCAGGAGACAGAAGGCAACTCTAAAGAGAGAGGGATGTGGTAAAATTGAATCCTTTCCCAAGAACACAAGGATCTCACAAAGGTTTCCTCCTGCAGCCTTCAACTTTGACAGTAGGACAGGGTATGTTGTACCACAACAAATCATAGCAGTGATGTCAAAACTAAATGCCTAGGTCAACAGGAAAAGTTACATAACTAAATTCTTACTTTGTATTCAATCTAGGAACCCAGATTTCAAAAGGTCAGAATTTTCTGTCCTGACTGAAATTTGTCAGAAAACTCTGTTTGGAATTACATCACCTTAACTGAACATAAGGTCCTATATGGAACTAAGGAGGGTCTCCAAGAGCTTTAGAGAAGAACAGAGAGAAGGATGACATTTTAAAATTCAAATCCCCTCTGCATTTTCACATAAGTTTGCCTGTCTGTAATGCCCAGTGCCATGCTTTGGGGCAACAAGTGATATGTCCAATCGAAAAACAAAGAAAAGCAGAATCACTAAAATACCTTTGCAGTGGGAAGGGAATAAATCCCAAGAGTGTCTGCAAGTTTGATTTGGCAGACAAGACACTTTGCCACATTTTCCTATCCTGTAAAAACTGAGATAAACATAAAGACCAGCTTTGCAGAGCACTAGGAGAACCACACAATGGATGATCATTCCTGTTGGTGCAGCCAGGGGATTCACACCCCTACATGTAGCTTGGGCTACATCTTTGAGCTGTCACTAGAATTTCTCCTTCCAATCTGCACACTGATAGTGGCGATGCTCCTTGCATTGAAAAATCAACAGAAAACTTCAAGAGAAATTATTTTAAAAGCAACAGATTATAATAAAAATGAATGCAGTAAAGAAGCAGGATTCAGAACATGCTGTGGGCAAAGGCTGAGTGGCTCTGGCCAGCCTCAGTTAATGACAGCACGAGGGCAAGCTGTTGGTCTAGCTCAGTGCTGAAAAACCCTGGGCTAACAATAGCATCCATGAAAGAAACAGAAAATAGTACACCAGATGGTGATATGCTATCCGAAGGGAGGGATATCCCATCCTTCTGGGGATGCTGTGTGGGCGAGTGACAGGCGAGAACTAGAAAGTACTTGTGTTGCCAAGGAAAGCGTTCCCAGAGAGATTCCTGCAATTTGGTAGCAGGTGCTCAGTCATACATATGGTCCCAGCAGGGACTGTCTATCCCAGAAGTATTCACAACTTTAGGAATCACTATAATTCAGTTTTTTTTCTTCAGGGATTACACAAAGCCAAGAGGGCACTGCATCTTCCCTTATCTACTACAGCAGTGAGGCTGTCCCTGGGCACCAGGCCTGATGTAACCCCCCATGTGCCTGGCACAGCGACGTGCCCTGTCCCGCTAGGCTGGGAGGGTGCTGGGCTAGCAGGCTCCCAAAGCTTGGCATCACCAGCTCCGAGGAAAATCCTTCCTGTTGCTTTATGCAACACCTCAGAACAGCACATAAGCCTGCAGATGTTTATTGGTTTCTCTACAGCCTGCAGATTGCCAAGGGGTCCTTTCTGTGCACACACAGGATACAGGGAAGAGAAGCACATTCTCCAGAGCTCACGCCGCATGGGGAAACTCTCAGCAGCTTGTAGCCATGGCAAGAACAGCCATTCTGAAATCATTTTGCATTAAATGAGGGGGTGGAGGAGAATTTACATCTAGTCAGCAGTGGCAGGCTGACAAGCTATGCATACCAATATTTCTTTGTCGGCTCTCTGCAAATCCAGCTGTGGTTTCTTCCGGTGACCCAAATCCCACAGTTGTGCATCCCAGTGGCATCTGTTGTAGGAGCAGCTCTTTATAGGTTAAGTGGACAGTACTGCAGGATCCTAAGGCTAGCTGTGCAGAAGGGAGCATCCTGGCTGAACTCAGGATGTTCTGGTACACTGTCACCCATGTACCATGTCTCTGTCTGATGGACTTTGAAATGTAGCTAGTGCCACAGTCCAAGCTGACATGTTCTTCTGTCCTCCTGCCCCATTCCCTCTGATTGTGGTAGCTGAAATTCTATTGCTGGCTGCTCAGGAAGTTGAGTCATGAGCCTGCAGACACTTGATTTCTTACAGGGCTCACAGGCTGCTGGCAAGCCAGCCTCATTCTCCCTAGAGGAGATTAAGCATGAGCATTGAATTTGGCATCGTTTATACAGTGAAGTTAAAACCATTTTGTTTTCTTTCTTTTTGTACATGTCATTACCCAGTAAGCACCCAGGAGTGTGCAACCGTGTGACTAGGAGCAATGGAAAGTCTCAGTGAGGTTCCTACCAGTGGGCAAAGTTTGCTTCTGATCTGCTAGTGACTGACTTGCAGACTCTCTACTGCTGCTCAAGCACTTGCTTTCAGAGTTGATTTTAGTATCACTTCAGCAGTGGCAGATGTCCTTATTTAAAATAGTATCATGGTAATACATACATAATGGGATAGAACTAAAACCCTGGGATTTATATGATTGCTTTTGTTTGCTTGTCCTGGAAGCATCAAACCTACAATGTTCTCAATTTGCCCAAATCTGAGATACATAACATTGCTTTTTTTTTTTTTTCTGTGGGAACACAGGGCTTCAGAGGTTTACTCCTGCTTTAGAGGAGGAAAATAATTAAAAATAAATAAAAATCAATCTATTTATTTGCACTGAAACATTATTCACCATCTCAGTGACCTGCACAGTGTGACCCAGATCATAACCAGCATGTGGTTTCAGTTGAAAGACCCTTCAACATACATTTTCATACACAGCCTTAAGCCCTCATCAGCCTTCAGCAGAGAGTTGCACTGGGAGTCTGCACCACTCGTATCGTTATTTGAAGAGAATGTTCTTTCAGCAGTTTTTCTTGCTGAGCTATTTTTAGCTTGAATGTATTCCCCTAACCAGCTCTTTGCCCAGCTGCAGGGAAAAGCAGAAGGAAGAGCAAGCAGCAGCTCTGCTCACGCTGGCGTTGTGACCAAAGAAACACTCATCTAACTACAGAACCAGAGCAGGTCTTTGGATGAACAATCAGTTGTCATTTTGTCACGCCTATGACTAAATATTGTAATTCTATTACAAAGAGCACAGATCCACTGTTTAGCAGCTCTCTTAAACCACAGAGTGGGGGAGCAGATGGAAGGGAAAGCTCCTGTTCTGAAATAAGCAGCTATTACATTTACACCCTAATGTAGGCCTATTAAGTAATATCTGAACTGAAAATGAAAAACCTTATGTTATATCAGTCCTGGAACATGCCACAGCATCATCCAAGAGCACCTAACTGTATTTTGAAATATGTATGAAAGCAAAAGCCTCCCAAAGTTGATGGAAAGATGCTCAGCATCTTCACTGAACTTTGCAGCAGGGCCTTTGAACTGACACAGGCTCTGCTCTCCAGCTGAGTCTGGCCTTTCTCCCTCACACATTGAGGAAAACTATGAAACCAAAGGTCAAATGCAGCAGGGCTTTCACAGGGGGTGAAAACAGTGTTTACCATAAAGCCTTCTCCATCTGAGTCCTCTCACATAATTAGATCCTGGCTCTGTTGGTATATTTCAGCCCACACAGTGCTTATCACCAAGTAACACTATGCAATAGCAAACCTGTCACAAGGATGTAGGTCGCTCAGGGACAGTGGGTTATGATACAAGGGTCACACTGGGCAAGTATGCAGTTTTTATTCCAGCTGAAATCTGAACTCCTCATTGCAGGGCTTATATCAGAGAAATTACAGTGATAGACAACTGTAATTGCTTGGGGGATGAGTGACAACGTAATTAACTGAACCCGTGCTGCTTTTCAGGCTTGAAAATCCAGACAGAGCTAAGGGCCAAACACATTAATGAGATACGTGGTTAAGACACCATATACAGCCTCTGCATTTATCCAGGATCTACTGGACACATGGAGGCAGTTTTCTTATGTGAATGCAAAAGATAGTTTATGAAGGAACACAGACAGGAGTATTGAGCACTTTTAAAGCAGTGAAGGCTTTGCACTCAACTCAGAATGCACTGTACCTTCTCACCCCTTTCATGCTGCTCTTCAGTTTCCTACTATCGAAGGATGGCAATGACCTTATCCTGTTATGGGAAATGTTGGCACATCACTCACCTACCACTTTTTTCTTTTTTTACATACTCCAGAATTACCTTGAGGTAAAAACAAGTTTGTGTCTCAGTGTCTGCCTTCTAATTTTGTACAGACTGTAAAAGGCAAGTCTCTCCTGCCAGGATTTACTACTACCCATAACTGTGCATTGCAAGCAGCACTGCACTGCCACAGTGCAGCGCGTGGGTGACTCAAAGCCCTGGCACACATCCTCTTCACAGCTACTTATAGGAAGGATGAAAATAAACTTCTTGTCGAATTGAACATGATGTTCTGGCAATAGAGATGCCAATTTAAGAGGCAGAGCCTTTGTCTCCTGACGGGCAGCAGACACAAGTTGCTTTATGAGGAGCAAACACACAGCACGCCCATTTCTCCTCCCTTTGCCAGGACTGAAGTGCTCCTGTGAGTGGGATCCTCCCCCCCCCCACACCCCCCATGCCCTCCTTCCCAACTCTATCTGCAAAACTACCTATCACAAGAGACAATCAATGCAACTGCTGCTGGCTACAGCTCACTTACTGAAGGCTGGATTGATTGATCCCTTGTCAGCCCAGAGTCCACAGGCATATGCATGTGTCCAAATCTACCCCCCCCTGTGTAGACGATTATCAGAATCACATGGATCTAAGTAAGAGCATAAAAAGGATTCTAAATTATGTCTTTTGTCTTCAGCTACAAATCCAAAAGAAATCCAGTTTTATGAAAATCATTCATACAGATAACGTACAATAGACTCTGCAAAAACATATTTGGGAAACAAAGGAACACATTCTGGGGACAGATAATCCCCACAAACCAAGAACATGAGGGTTTTTTGCACCAGTCTGCTGAACCCTTACTAGGGTCTGCCAGGCAGGTGAGACTGCAGGCTAGCAAGTGGTGCTAGAAAAGAAGGGCTGTCAGGTGTGGGAAGTCAGCATAGCCTCATACACATACAGGTGAGCTGTACCTGCTCCAGATTTGCCTCTCATCAGCTGTTCTGTGCCCATACCTGCAAGCCCACAGTGAGCTGGAGCTTTGCCCAGATGCAGTTCCCACAACGGACAAAGCAGACACCGCTAAGGTTAACTCTGAGGACAGGGAACTTGGCAGCATCTCCTGCTTGTAGGACATATTGATGCATTGCCCATCTGATAGCAGACCCTGGGATCCTAGTTACATACAAATCTCACACTGCTGAGCATTCAGTCACCTGTAACAGTCCAATACCATCAACCTTGCTGTAATGCTGGTCCCCAGACATTAATTCTCTTGAATGCGAAAGAGACAATCTGACTGTGTGAAGTTCATATTGATCTATTGGTCAGCAGTCACAGGCACGTGTGGGAGTCGCTGGGCTCACAGACATGTGACCTTGCACCAGAAGGGACAAGCAATTAGTGGTTTTCCACTTGAAGCCAACTCCAGCCTCTGCACTCCCGCACATGTCCAACACATTGGTTTGCAGGACCTCAGCTGGGCCTCTTGTGGTGGAGGGCTGCAGCCCACTCCACCAGCCTGGCCCACAGAGACCTCCCCATCCGTCAGGCTGGTAGGGAGAGTACTCGTTATCTCCCCAGGCAGCCAATTTCTCTACAATTATACACCACACACCTATGTCAAGAGAAACAGCCAGACACCCCTCTGGCTCTCCAGCCAACGGGGAGCACACATGAATGTCACAGGGCTTCCATGTGCACACTGCACAGAGAAAACAAGTATCTTGAAGCCATATGCAGATTCTCAGCACCCGCAGTACTTTGAGACCAAAAGCACACATGGCTGTACCTGCAGCCTGTTCTTGGGAGTGAACCACAGGTGACTGAGCTAACCTGCAATGACTTCTCTCACCTTCAGGAGTACACTGCAGAGACCATGGGCACAGACTAAGTCTTTGGCCTCTGAGAGATGACAATATATAAGTTTACCTAGTTATCTTTCTGAGCCAAAACTACTATTAAAAAAAATAATTCTAAAGGTAATCTCAGAATACCCCCAGAACAGTCCCCAAATTTGAAACAGCTGAAGAACACCTGATGCTCAAAGGTTTATGCTCACTTTGCACAGAACAATAGTAACACAAGAGATTTATCTTTCTAAGCTTAAATACCTCTCCATGCAATGCTGTGTGCCCCGCATGACACCATGGGGACTGCTTTAGCATTATGAGAAAATATTCAGATTTTGGTCTCTATCCAGACTTGGAGCACCACTGACACACATACAACAAACTCTGAGCTGGATCCACACATCTATTAGAGGTATGTGACATGGGTGCCTCCAGTTCTGCTCAGTTTCCTGAGGCAGCTGCACACCTCAAATGAGGTGCTGCCAATTCAGCTCCACTTAACTCCACTCTGGGGATCCCTTGGTTTAAGCCAACAGGGAAGTAAATTATTGGAGTGGATACTCTTAACATGAAACCATAGCAATATTTATTGACAGCCCATGCATTTATACCATGTGGGATCTGGAGAGAGAGAGGACTTGCCTACAAGTTACTCAAGAGTTTTCGAGAAAGTTTCAAGACCCTTCCAAAATGGCTGGCTCTGCAGAGGTGTCCACAGGGAACACTCCTGCCTCAGCTGACAGTACAAAAATACCCAAACCTACATTTTAATGTCACCCATGAACACAACATGGCAAACAGTAGCTATCTCAATTTAAATCAACTGAAATCATTACTGTGCCACAACAGAAGCAGTGCTCTACATTAGTGCTTTCAGCAGAGCTTACAGTAACCCACTGAGAGTTATGGGTGGCTGTTGGTTCCCAGGTGAAAAAAACAACAGAAAATACAGGACTTACCCAGCCATAACCATGTCCACAACTGCACTGCAGGAGTACTGGAACCTCATGCTCACTTCAGGGCTTCAGATGGCTGCTACAACCAGAGCTGCAGAGCATCATGGCACCCAGGCCAGGTTCAGGCTGGGCCCTGGGTGGGGCCCTGCAGCTGCCCACACTCAGGTGCAGGAACTTTGCTGCACCCAGGGGAAACGAGCCAGGACCATACTTTCCTTCAAAGTGGCTGCAGCTGTGGAATACAAAATCCTCCCTGTGCAGAGCTTGTGGAGATCATCCATAGTCTGCTGAGGGTTCAGTTTTGAGCCTTCACAAAGGCTCCTTCATGGCAGGTACCTGCATTGTCCCCTGGGATCACCCACCAGCTCCCCAGCTGCAATGCTGTTGCTGATCATTGGTATTCAGGCTGGAGTTTGTTTCCTTAAAACACAGGAGATTTGAACAACATTTTTAGAGCCTCAGTCTCTCAGTTCCCACTTCTAGGCCTGTGCTCCTCTGCGATGGTGTGGGGAGAGTGGCCGCCATTTCCCGGGGCCAGGCTGCCCTGAGGCCTGGTGGTTTCTGTGGCTGTGGCGCTGCCTCGCCCAGGGCCCGATGGCCGCCTTCCAAGGGAACACCCTGAGCTCAACACACAGGGGCTGTTTTCTGCTTCTGTCAGAGGCAGGATTTCAAAGCTTAACAGCTTCAGAGAAAAATAGGAAATAAATATCCAACATAGAGCACTTGTTGCTCAGGAGAGCCCATGGAGCCTCACAGTGCCCAGAGAACAGCTCATCTGAACACAGGCCCAAACTCATCAGAAATGGGTTCTTACTTAAAAACTCCCCTTGAGATGGACGTGCATTTCTGACAGGGGTAACCTGCAGCTTTCCCTGCACCCCACTCAGCCCCTGACCTGAGGGGAGCTCTCAGAAATGGGTCCATATTTTTTCCCAAGCCCAGCTGAAAGCCAGTTTTGAAGGAAAGTCGGTGGTATCAAGGGTTGTGATTCCCCTTCTGAGGGAACACAGTGTGGCCGGGGCTGCTTACACCCCCAGAGAGTGTATGTGTGTCTGTGAAGCCGCTAACACCCCCGGAGGGTGTGTTTGTGTGCGTCTGTAGCTCCCTCCACCCTGCCAAAGCAGCTGAGCGACTCGGGCGGGACGGGCTCTGCTCGCAGAGGCAACACCCGCAGCAGTGGCCGCTTTCCCGCTCTGACGGGTGACCGGGCCGGGCAGCGCGCTCTGCGGCGGACACACGCACCTCTCCGGGCAAAGAACCTCTCGCATTCTCGTCTCAGCCGAGAAGTGCCTGCCCCGGACCGAGCCCTCCAGCTGCTTCCCCTCGTTACAATCAGCAGCCCTGGGTGGAGGCATCTGAGTCCTTCACTGGCTCACAGTGTTTCCCTTCTCCCGGAGCCCAGCCACCGCGCCACAGAGCTCTCACATCAGATAATGCAAACGAAAGGGGCTTCTGAGCAGAGAGAGGGTCCTGAAGAGAAAAAATAACAGAAACAAAATGTCCCCACACCTTGTTAGTTACAATGTCAGTAGTGTTGCCACCTTTTGTTTGTGACTTTCATTGTATTTGCTACTTTCACTCTATCCCCAGCTTCCCAAAATTCGGTTAGAATTTTATTTTGAAGCCCACATCTCGTTTCACAACTAAGACAATAAGCATAGAAATGTGGTCCATGTCTCTGAACAATTCAGGGGCAAACCCACAATGCCCTCTGCATATATATGCCTGTGTGTATCTGCACCCTTCTGTTGTGGTTAGAGCTGAGAGGGTGGCCACAGAAATATGTTGTTGTCTTTGGGCACCAACTGTGTATTTATCAAAGCCAAAAGGGATACAGGGCTTTAAATGATTAACCATCACATATATTATAGCTATATATATGTATATATACAGGGCATTCACATATATATGCATTCTCACACTGCTTTAATCATTTCTCTTAGGCTTTTAATCCCCCAGTTTAAAAGGGGGCCTCTGAAATCTAATGTACAGATTCTGGGAGAATCTATAAATCTCAGATGGAAGGGCTGTAATTAAGAATGGCTTGAGAGAGAGGCATGTGAGCAGCAGGTCAGGCAGACCTTTCATTTGCAGATAAGCTCTCCCAGTAACTCATTCTTCCCTGATTTATAAAATGCACATTAATCTCTTTCCAACAAAACCTAGCCGGGGTTGCATCATTTCTGAGACATAGGAAAATGAGGGAGGAGTCCAAGGGTAGCAGGAATTGAAAATATAAGTTTAAAACCTTTAGCAGGGCATTTCACTATCATGCCTCTTTCAGTTTGGATTATTGCAATTTCCACTGCTGGAGCATCCAACTCATTGCTCCAAAGAGAAATACAAAGATTATGATAAAAACCTTAAGTGATACAAAATGTTAGCAGGATGAATGAGAGGCTGTAGGCGTTTTTGAGCAGGAGAGCTCAGCGTTTAAGAGTTCTGTTGGTGTGAATCTGGTAGAGTAGTTGTGCTGCCTTCCTGTTGCTGAAGATGAGTGCTTTCCCAGGGATCTCAGGGAAATTAGTTAAAAAAGGATAAAGAGCTGCAGTTGTATTTTGGGCCCTGGGTAACATGAATAGAGTTGATTTTGAAGGTATATTTGGTAAGGTTTGCATAGGAAGGAGAAATTAGAATCGGGTACTTCTACCAGTTATTTACTGTCTCTACATAGTTAATTCATTTTTTTAATCTCTATGTATATTTGATAAAATGTAGATCTTGTAATAGCATCACTTGATAATCATTCCTTTATCTCCTGTACACAGTACAGGGCTAACTACTGCAGTGGTCCCTGTTCCTAGTATCTCTTTGTCTCTGTAACTTCATCTCTGGCTTGGCAACATCTGCTGGAGAGGAGATGATGAGAATCCTTAACGTTGCCAGAACGCCGGCCAGAAAGCATCGTAAACTCTTTCCGATCTGCTTGCTGGATTATTACTTGAAAGCTAGTGAAAGCAGCCTGTGTGTGTGTGTGTGTCTGCCTAGGGGAGGGTTCAATTACCTGAGATTCTCTGCAGATAGCAGCAGTCTCTCGTGGGGAAGTCTCATTTAGTATGCAGAATAAAATCGCTGTGCCACTGATCATATGATTTGAAGAGTCAATCCTGAGGCAGCACTACAGAAAAGGGGAGGTGAAACTGCATAAGACACTCCGTACAGACAGCATGAGGCTGTGAGCAGCACACGAATTTTATTCAGCAGGCAGGAGGGGAGCTGCTGGGGATTGGTCTGTTAGATGTGTAGTCGGGAAGCCACGGGAAAGCTTTATTTCTGGCAAGGCTGCATTTCGTCAGGATGCACCACTGGTGTTACTAGAGGAAAGCAAACTCGCTGCTACGGGAGATTAAAAGGTAGAGGCAGTGACAGCTACAGAAGATCACTGTGAAACTCATTTGATAACCACCTTAAATACCCCCTGAAGAGTGAATTTAACTGTTGGAGAGAACTGCTTCCATCTGTCTGGAAAGTATGGTGAAAAGGATGCATGTTCTGAGGAAGCAATTCACTGACAGCAGAGCAAACTAGAGGAGAACTTCTACCTGCGCTCCTGCCATTTGAGAAAAATAAACCAAGCAAGCTCTGGTGCCAGGATTCTTTTCTATTTTTCTTCCTGAGTTCTGGAGAGGGAGACTGTAGTTCCCTCCCCCCAGAAAACACCAACCAGAACTCAGAATACTGCAGACTTTCCAAAGAACAGGCATGGTACAAAATGTGATTTTGGTGTTTTTCCGCAGGCGACTCAGCCAAAGACCTGCTGTTGAGGAGCTAGAAAGAAGGAATATACTGAAACGTAAGTAGTTTTTTCCTAAAGCCTTTTATATGTGTTTGTTGAAACCAGTCTCTGCATTTTTAGAACGTACTACTTTTGAATAGACAAATTAAGTCACTGGGATAATTTTCTGTATGCAACAGTATTAATTTTTCAGGTCCTGGTTTCAAATACTGCAGGAATCAGAATTTACACTTTGAGAAGGGCAAGCAGTTCAGTAGAGGAAAAAAGTATTTGTTCATATTTAGGCTTTAAAGTAATTGTCATTCTGATTACACTGTTTCAGAGGTCTAGGAGGGGGAATAGAATTTTAGTGTCCCACAGAGCAATGACAATTGGACTGTCCTTTTTCAAGATGTGGACTGTCCTGGCAAGCCACACACCAAACACCACCAAAGCTACAGTGGAATGAGAAAGCATCCTCACAGAGGGGTGATTCTTCTAGTGAGTGTCTTTGTTTGTACAATTAGAGACCTTCCTAAAGCCAACTCACAGAAAGCTCCTCCTGACACGTTAAGAGGGCAGTTCCAGGCCTGTTAGAGCACACAGGGCAACGTGCTCAACATCTCTCAAATAAACACAAGGCTTAAACTTGCAAGACTTTTCCTAAAGGTTGAGGTTCACACCTGGGGATCAAATTAACTTACTCCCTTTCCTTACAAGTGCTGGGAATCCTCTCAGTTAGGGGAAGGTGAAAAAGAACTTGGAAATTGTCTCCATTATGGGTCTCAGGAGGAAGAAGGGGGAGGCCATCTGTTGAAGTAAAAGTATGTCACTTCTGTTACTTTCATGGTCCATTTTGTGTTGAAAGACAAAACCAGAATGATGTGAACAATAGTTTGTTTCTCATCAAAGAAGCATAAAACATAAAGCCATGTAATCTTATGTCATACAAGCAAAGCTCCCTATGCTATTAATATTTGCACTTCCCTAGGAAAAAAAGTTATTTACATTTTCTCACCTAAAATGTAAAGACTCAGAAGTTTCTTAGTAATTCATAGAAAAACCCTTATACTCTTGCCATTGAAGTTATTGGGGTTTTCACTTCAGTTTTAACAAAAAAGAATTCCACAGTCAATTTATCAGTGTTTTCAGTACTGTTCTAATGAATACATCACACATGGTAAAATTAGATCTATCAAACACATTCACAGCTAAATGAGAGAAAAGATATATTCTTTGCAAATGTGCATGGATGAACATGGCCTAACTTCAGTTGTCATCTACCACAAGAGACAAGAAAAAGCAGTAACTCAAGGTCCTGAAATATATGGGGCCAGATTTTCCAGAGTCAGTATCTAAGACCTCTGAAAATCTGTTTGTTTGTTTTTCTGGCTAAGGAAGAAAGAGATGACCTCTACTGAAAAAAAAATCTGTTCCTCTATGTTTACTTTTTGAAGTGTGCTGTTTACATGCTTAATCTGGGTTAAACTGACCAGCCTTAATAAAAACAAAAAAAGTTTGAATACATTCATATAATGAGCTTACAGAGAGATAAAGCAGAAAGAAGATAAAGCAGAATTAAAGATATTTCCTGAATGCCAGCTAAACATGCTGGTCTAGATTTGATATCTCATTTAAAGAGCTCCCAGCATGGAGCAAATTTATTGACTTCTGTTCAGTTGCTCAGTCTTTATACAGGTTCAGCTGAGATCAGAACCACTTCTATTTTATTTACTTCTCCCATTATATAAAAAGCTGGGTGCCTTGCAAAAAGCTACAGTCACCCCTGTGCCAGCTGTAATCTTGAAAGGCTGGACAGATGCAGCCACTCTAGTCTCAGTTTTGAGTAAATCTGGAAATTAGTAAAACTACTTTTTATTACCAGGTATATTGAGACACTTTTTAGGTACTTTGAAACTACCTGGATTGAATGTGGTGTGCCAGGCTATAGCAGTATATATTCTCTTTTGTGAAATCACCACAGTCTCCTCTAAGTTGTAAGGGTTTGTACAGTTGTGGAGTTCCCTAACATCTCTGATGTTCATAACTCATACTGGCAAAGGAAGCAGTGCTACCCCCAGAAGTGTTTTAAGGACACACATTTGTACAACTCTCTCAAAATGAGAGACAAGTGTTTTAGTGCAATAACGATATCATTTTAAAACAAATCTCAGTAAGATTTTTAAAAGTGACATCTCCTTTAGGGAGATGTTTCTGAGAAAAAAGTAAGACTTAAAAAGCAAACTTCAAACCAACACTTACATACAATTTTGTTGATGATCTAAATCCTTTAACTACAGGAGCACTGCTGACTTTCCACAGAAACCTGAAAAGCTCATGAACTGAAATGATGACTGAGGTGTTCCCTTGTGTTCACCCCGTGCTCACTGCAAGCTGACCTTGCCCTTGCAGAAAGCAGCATCCCTGAACTCACACGGGTTCATTCTGAAGGCCAGGAATTGTTTCAGTCACACACAGCTCAGAGTTCCCTGAATGCCTCACAGAGCAGCACCATGAATTACAGCCCTGCACATGCACCTCGTAATTGGGAGCATCTCCACTGAGATCTCTAAACCCAGCCCTCACTAATGAATGGATCCAAGCGTAGGCAGAGTGGTGTTGATGGGGAAAGCCTCTCTGGTTTGTCTCTGTAATACTGCCCGAGTTTATAATGCCCTTACTAGCATTTCCTATGAAATCTTGTTTTCTTTTTCTAAAAGAACTATTACCTCGAGCTGAAGTGCTGAACCTGAGTGAAAGCCTCTCAGAAATGGGTCACGATACATGTCTAGTGGATTTAGAAAAGCATTTTTTTATCACAAATGTGTATTAGGAATTCTCTCTGCATATTGCAGTCATGTCTTAAAAAGGCACTGTGCCACAGAAAATTCCCTTATTTTAATAATGAGTCATATGCACTCTAAAAGATGGGAGTTAGAAGTGAATGAAGCATATTAGTAGCTTCTTGCAAGTATCTCTACATCTCAGAATACACTCCACTTTTAAAAGCCTATTCTCATTTTAAACATTCCAGACTGAAATAGCTGCTCATCCCTGACAGAGCACTAATTTTAGCTGACCTCTTCTCTTTTACATTCCTGTGCCTTGCCACCAAATTGTAATATAGCACATTACAGCATTTTAGATTCATTTGATTTACATTTCTACTACAGCCGGTTGTAGCTATGCACCACTATGTTCTTTAAATAGACACCCGATTACAGTTCAGTGTAACCTAATAAGCATAAGAATAAGGGAGAACACCACCTCATTACTAAAAATATCATTTTGGAAACCCCTCTGCATTGCTAGTATTTTTTCAAGGCATATTAAAAATCACGTGTGCTTTAACACTGGAAATACTTAATGAAGTGGCGTAATAAATTTGACAGTAGTATCTAGAGAATCCCAGAATAGTTTAATATTTTTTTCTAGGTCTTTGGCTTTGTTAGGTCACAGGCTCATGCCTCAATTTAGTAACAGATAGTACTAGGAATAGAAATGCCATTAACTCGCTTCCCAAGGCAAGGGATATATTTCACACAGAGTTACAGCACTCTGGTCTATTTTTAGACCCAGTGTGTAGGAGTTATCACGGCTTGAATGTTAATAGGCACAACACACAAAAGCAAGCTGGCTTAGGTTAGGATAGAACGCTACAAAATAAAACCCCACGAGGATAAAGAGGGTCTAATGTCAGTGGCAAATCCTGAACAGCAGACAAAAAAAGCCTGCAAATCAAAGATAACTACAGTGGCAGCGTGACCATCTAAAGATGTAGCCTGAGAATAAGGTTATGCAGGGAAGAACATACTTTCCCTGGAGCTGCTGCTCTAAGTCTTTTCAGCATCTAAGAGCAATGAATGGCTCCAGCAGTATGGAGAATAAAAAATTGATGATTGTCTATGGAATTTGATTTTCCTTCTAAAGTTTATACATTGGAGAACTAGGCTGCTGCTGGCTTATTAAATCTTGGGGCTTAGAGAAGAGGAAAAGCTGACACAGAAAGCAGTACATTGTCCTTATAGAGAGGTAACTATATGTTTTGCTAGAGAATCAGAGATGCACTGAACAAACAAAAGGCAGAGCTAAGAACCAATACTAGGTTTTTTGTTCTCCGATTTTTATTGCCTGGCACTGTGGAAAATACCAACCCTACTGATGAGCAAAGTCATCGTGTTTTTTGTATTCTCTGCAGAACGAAATGATCAAACAGAACAAGAAGAAAGAAGAGAAATCAAACAGAGACTGACAAGAAAGGTAAAATCTTGAAATATCTTCTATTAGTTTTTAGAAATTTAGCAAAGCTAATGTAACACCAGCCACAGAGGTGATTATTACACAAATGCATCCTCCTCAGTGGTGTCTGGTAATATGAAATATAAAGAATCCAATCTGAATTATTAAAATATCCACCTTAGTTCAGATCCATAAGACTCTGTAGAATATTTACATATAAACTTTATATCAGAAAATGGTTATTTGCTTACTGTCTATTTTGCAACTTTATTGCTAGAAAAGGACCAACTTCATTCTTTGCAGCAGTCAGCAGCAGAGCTAACTCCCTGCTGAGCACCAGGTGTGCTCCCACAGTACATTTCTCTTTACATTTAAGGTGTTCTCAGAATCAGAAGTAGATCTTGTTACTGTTCTGTTCCTAGGAACCCCTACTGGAATGATAAGACAAATATAATTTAAGAAGAAGATAACTTGTTAAAGCTCAACTGAAATTCTAACAGTTCTGAAAACCTTACACAGAAGATCTGCTGCTGACTGTACCAGAAACTCCCTATAGAATATCATACTATACATAGAATAAATTCATTCTGATTCCTTTATATATTATAAAAGCCTTAAAGTAATATCCAGGTTAAAATACTTTTCTCTTTTGGCCATTATAAAGCCACTGTGCTGTAGCCCACAATTCAATTTAAACTATGATTACTCTGCTAACAATCCTCTGAGTGACTGAATATTTCCCTGGAATTTCCAAGGGTTGGATTTTTTCCCCCATATACATAAATGTACTCTGAGCTAAGATTTCTGCTAAGAAGCAGAAAATGTTGCACATTTTATTGATGTGTTTGTTACTAACACTGGTTTTATTTTTAAAATCCATCTTGAATACAGCTTAACCAGAGACCTACAGTTGATGAACTAAGAGACAGGAAAATCCTGATTCGATTCAGTGATTATGTGGAAGTGGCGAAAGCACAGGACTATGACAGGAGAGCAGATAAACCATGGACAAGACTATCAGCAGCAGACAAGGTACTGACGTAATTGAACTGACATATTACTGATTTCTACTTGCTTTATCTATAATGATGCATCAGATTCTGCAAAGACATTTAACCTCTGGGACACTTAATCTCTGTAAATGTTACTATTCCTTTTTAATGCTGAAACCACACTGACCAGTGCATATGGTCATAAAAAAAAGCTATTTCTAAAACTGCCTATTTCGTACTATAAAGGCTTCTACCCAGCCCATCAACTGAGAGAATTAAAAAAATAAGTGGATAATACTGTAAAAGTCAGTTGACCAGCTGATCAATTCCTTGGCAACTTGTCTTAATCTTTAATAAATTTTACCTGGAATTTTATTAAATGAGAGACAATCAGCACTGTGGTTTTACTCTCCTGTCAGAATTGCCTCTAGACAGACATGACCCTGTGGGCAATCAGTAATGAATTATAATATCACATCCCCAATCCATATAACACAAACATTCTACTGGCATAGTTACTATGTTTCCTCTGCTTAATACCCATTATTTCCACCTTGGAAAGCTCCTGTTCTGCTCTGCAAGTCCAGCATTCTACAGTGCTTAACAAAAGCATTAACCTGCTTCTGTTTCCCATTCGTAGGCAGCAATTCGGAAGGAGCTAAACGAGTACAAGAGCAATGAGATGGAGGTACATGCATCCAGCAAGCATCTGACAAGGTCAGCTCTCCAGAGACTTATTTTCACTGCCTGCAAAGCACAGTCCACTTAAGTCCACAATCTGTAGATTCTCTCTTACATGATGGATGTAGGAGGAAAATATACAAAGGAAGCTTTTTTTTTTTTTTGTCCTGAAAATAAGACAATGGAAAGATTTCCTATTCAGAATCTGGCTTTTCTGATTTTTTATTTTCTTTTGCTTTTATTGTTATGTACTGAGAAGCCCCAAGGCCTTCTCCAGAACATGACTCAGCTTGCATTCTTTACACCAGACTCAAAAGTTAGGACAAAAAAAAAAAAGAGTAGGGCATAACAAAGAAAAAAAAATTAAGTAGATGAACTTAATACATTGCATAAAGGCTTTTGAATTAAATGTACTTGAGTGTGCAACCTTATAATCAAAACCACTGCACCCTCCCTGCTCAGAAACACAGAATACTATGCACCATAACAAGACACACGTGACATAAGTGATGCACGTGTTCTAATGGGATTTGTTCTAGTGGATCCAGCCTGTACACTCCTGTATTCTTTGACTGTTGGCCCAGCTGCCACTGGAAGGACTGTAACCCCCCCCAAGCATACTTAAGAGCAGCCCAGCAGAGGGGTCATTAGGGGTAACTGGTTTGGACTCTCTCCACTCTCCAAATGGTTGGGCCAGTGTGACCCTGGGCAGGCAGTGCTTGTTCCACGTGCCAGCACTGCTGATGGATGTGATGGTTAAACATGCACAGGAACAGTCAAGAGGGAAAAACGTGAGGAGCCAATTCCAGAGCCAGTGTTGCTGGCATAAAGAGCTCGTTAGACAAAGAAAAATTCCAACAGCCCTCAGTTATTTCCTCCCATTTCTATTAGGCATCTGCAGCAGGTGCAATTTTCCCAGCACACTGTCTGGGGAGTTGCTGGGAGCACAGTGTACCCCCTGCCCCTCTGTGAGTGCTCTCAGGTGGGCTTGCTGCTAAAATAAGGTAGCTGCCTATCACTGTGCCAGGGAACAGGGTGTGCAGACTTGCCTTCTGAGGGCTCACTTGAGCAGCTTCTGGGCCCACAGCACCAGGATTGATTCTGAACATGGAATGAATTCCAGATGAACTAAACTTTGGCTGTTCAGTGAAAAGATGATCCAGGCCAATACACTCGAGTCATAAATACAATGCACACCGAGGTAAATGCTATAATTATATCATTCTAGACTTTTCATGCAACTGTTAACACTTTAACGTTACAGGACTCACTCAATGTTTATGGCTGGACATCATTACCCTGAGAGAATGAAATACAGGAATAAACAAATGGGAGGGCTGTAGTTGAAGTCTGAAAGGAAGATAGGGCTTCTCTAGCTGAAGTAACCTGGGGAGTTTCAGTAGATTATAATGGTAAATTTTGTAAGTTATTCATATTAGGAGTAAACAGGCTTACAATTTACAAGTAGTGCTAAGGCATTACAACTTATCAGGATTTTAATTACGTATCTCAGCCAAAAGAACAAGCCTACAGAGCAAGAGTGTATTTATTCCAGACTCTGAAGGCTGTCACACATTAACCCAACAGCATGGCTTCATGCTTTCCAAAGCATCAGCTCAACGTAACTCATACAAAATGACAAGATCACTGCACAATAAAGAATATTTCTTCCAATGACAAACTGTGACTTAATTCCTAATAGAAATAAAATCAACACCAGACCTGTATTTGTACTTGCACTCTCAAGTAACTGTAACCTGTTCAGACTGGGCCCTGAGGACTGTAACTGCACTAAGTCATGGCATATGTGTTGGTAAAAATTACATCTTAAAGTTGCTAATATTCTTTGATACTTACACTGTGCCTTTAAATAGAATTAATTGCATTTAAAAACCAAAATAAAACACTTTTTTTTGTTACTCTAACACAGAAATAATTTTTCTTTTTTAATTTCCTAGTGGTTTGAAAAATGTCTCTTCTTTCTCCTAGATTTCACAGGCCATAGAAATTTTCTTCTGAGAAGAATCTGTCTTTACTTTTTGATACTGCTGCTGAACACACTTCAGGGAATATACGTCTTTCCCTAAAGTTCAGTCCAGGATACCTTGATGTTTATGTGAAAGAAGGACTCTGCAGATGAAGGCTCTGCAGCACTTACGTACAGAGAGAACCACCAGACGCTCTTCGCTCTGAAGTCAGAGGAGCGATGGCCTGTGGAGTGGGACGATCTGCTGAAAAAGACTGAAGTAAAGCTA
The DNA here is from genome assembly GCA_024611195.1 of Ceyx melanurus. NCBI lineage: Eukaryota > Metazoa > Chordata > Aves > Coraciiformes > Alcedinidae > Ceyx > Ceyx melanurus. Next base: position 101,825 of record JANHGL010019708.1, read on the forward strand.
CTTGAAAGAACCTACTACTCTCCTTTAACACTTGTTTTAAACTCTTTTGCAGTCTATCTTGGAAAAGGAGATGTGCATGTACAGGCTTTACCATTCCAAGGCCTCTAACATAAATGGACATGACACACCGTCATTCAGTATTACATTGACAAGACATTTTGAACTTACCACAATTAGTTTGTAAAACACTTCAGTTCATGTTCTAAAAACTAATTTAATGTATTATAATTTCATTCTTTTTTATATAATGTCTAACAGAATCACAGCTGCGAGCATTTTTGATTCCTGTTACTTTTGTTCTTTAATTAAATGACTACTTATTGCAGGAAATGAACAAGTTTCCTAAAGCTCTTTTTTTTCCCCAGGGACAGTTGGGAAGGGAAGAGATTACAATTATTAGGCACCAGATCATATTGGTTCTTCATCAACAGAGTCTTCAAAAAGAGGATATTACCTAAGGTTTTCCATCTTCTGAAACATCAATATTTTGGACCAGCTCCTAACCACCATAACATGATTGTCATTCTGTGCTAGTTGAGGTTCTGGCTCTCAAAATGACAATGAAGTTCACTGTTGTTCTCATTCAAACTGCATTGGACATCCACAGCTAGAAATGTAACAATGTACTGTAATGTTTAGCAAACAACTGATTTTAATGCTTTCTTGACAGTATGAAGAAACAAAAAAATAATAAATGCTAATCACAAAGGTTGAGAAAAATGTAAAGCCAGACATTCTAATAATACTTGACATCTAGAAGCACCTGAGAATTCTACTCAAAATACAACTTTTTAGTCACAAGACTAAAACTTCTGTGCAAGAGCCTTAGCTGCTATCCTTTTAGGAATTCATTCAATGTTATGGACCTGGAAAAGGTACTTTCCATCGTGTAGCTTCAGTGAGATGATCTCTGTGAAGTGTGGGGATAATTAAGCAAGTGTGGTGTGTGAAGGTGTGTGCACAGCCTACTGCTGAACACTGCTCCAGGGTGGAGAGTACAGCCAATCAGTGGGGTGACTTTCCATTCTCTCTTGCTGCTCAGTGTGGGATGAAACAACACAACTACAGGGCAAGTCTTGAAAAGCTAACATCTCAGAATGAAAGGTAAGAGTGCAACACTTAAAACATGGGTCAGAAACTGAGGCATCATGGGAGGTGTGGTGCCCAGGACCAGTGAAGCTTGCTGGGGTCACTATAGATACCTGGAATTTTGTATCATTTTTCAATGTTTGACTTACATGACTATCAGTTGAAAACTTGAATTATCCAATTACTTGATCCAAAGATTTTTTTTTCCCCGTTTATTGCCATTTTATAACTTGCTGGCTTTCCACAGAAATGTAACACTATAACTAGCCTTTAACATACTGTTAATTCTATTTATCAATCATTTTCTTAATAAAATACTACTAATTCTAAATAACAATAAAACAGTAGTGCAGGTCGAATAATACAAAAAGGGTAAACAGAAAGGTGAGAAGTTTATTCAGCAGAATCACCACTTTTAGTTGGAGAGCAGTAGGTGACCCACTGTTAACTACAAACTTGGCCAATACTCCATGAAATAACACTCCTATGTATCAGCAATGCACACTTGAACTAGTAATAAAAATATTGTATCAAACACATTAAAATGATGTTGAAAAATATGATAACAGAACAATATTGTCAGGGTAGTTGATAGCAGCTTCTTAAATTTCCAAGAGTGCCTATAAACTGGTTTACTACTGTGACTTAACCATCTTGTTCTGCAGCAGTGTGCTTGGCTTCCTCCCTGCATTCTCAGCTGTGCTTCCATCTCAAGCATCCCAGCCTTTTTTTCTGCTTTAGTCTGGTAAGAGACAGAAAGTTGTGACTACTCCAGAGCCACCCATGATCCCTGCCAGCTACCAGGCTGTTTGGAGAGCACATGCATTCACCAAGGCATGTTTAGCTGAGGAAGGCTCTTCTCCTTGTGCTACTTCTTCCCAATGCAAAACAAACAGGCCTTCACAGTTCCTATCCCTTCATTTATGGGTTCACTTTGGATGACCTCTGGGGTTTCCCATCCACAAAAGAAGGAAAAAAAAAATATCTCCCTGTGCTTAATTTTGCCTTTGAGAACACTCCCTTGTGACATGCTTCACATTTTCCATTTGTTAAATTTCACTGAACCAGCTCAAAGGTTTTTGAAGTTAATGGGGTGAAATGATAGGTAAACAGTAATATTTCATACTTCAGTTTTACCAAGAGTCCTTACTCAAAACAGCAGTTGTATTATTTTTCCAGTGTGCACTCACTGTTAGAAAAGAATCTGGGCCTTGCAGTGCACTTGTGAAAACATCGTACAGTTAAGAGGAAACTCCTGTTTTATATACAGATAAATACAACTGGAGCAGTGAAAAAACCCCGTAAATTAACAACTCTTGAGGTCCATCTAGTGGAGATGACAGTGATCACAGGCTCCAAAAAACCCACAAAACCAGAGGCACAGAAAAACTAGAAAAGCATTAAGTACCCTTAAATAGATAGGACAAAATAGATGGGACAAGTGGACCAAATTATTTTCTGGCAATTTCAATATCACATTTTCCAGAAACAACACTCGTGTTTTTAAAATTAATAAGAAATATAATTTACAGCTATTTCCATTTACAGTGGTAAGGTAAATCAAACGTATATGAAGTACATATACAAGCTAACAAAGAGTTAATAGAAGGCAGTGGGTTAAGTCTCACCAAGGACACAGACAGTGGTTAAATTCAGCAGGGAACTTCTACTGGTTAAATATTTCGACTGGTGGATTTGAAGAAAGTTAAATCAATGTAAGAGCTAAATAAGAGCCAACAGCTTGAAATGATGAAAGCCAATCTCTTAAATGGTTTAAAAAACAGACAATAATAATAGCAATACAGCATACTAACTGCATTCAGAACTAGCTGAAATTAAATGTTTGAGAGATACAGTGAGTGATTTCAGCAACAGATGCCAAAACAACCAATATAATGAATGCTACTCTAAGCAAAGGTGTCTCTGTTGATAATAAAAACAGGACTAGGAATGTTGAAAGGAAATGGAGGAAAACCAGAAGAGTTCAGAGGGTAGAGGGGATAATGGAAGAACTCATAGAGATGTGCATGTGATGCTAAAGACAACAAATGACAAAATCAGAGGTGTAATGGAATGTAAAATGTGAAGAGCTGTTACCCCTAAATTGGCCAATATGTTCTTTTGAGACCTCTGTGGCTGTAACATCACCTCCAGACAAGCCTGTGCTCTCTGCTGCCTTGCTCCAGAAGCTGTAAGTTGTATTAGTGTGGTGCTGGGTGAGCTCAGGCTCCTGAGGTACTGGAGGTGTTAGTCTGGAGTCAGTTCCACAGCAGAGGCAGCTCTGCAAGTGGTGATGTAGACAGGTGCCAAGAAATGCATGTTCTAGGAGTTATTCTTCATATCTGTTACTGCTTGATCAGCTGTAAGGCTTTTAATCCCCACTTTACGATAACTTAAATGAAAAGTATTAAAGGTATTGTTCTCAGTCTGAAAAGTTTACAGTATGAAGGACTGCAAGTTAAAAAACAAAGATTAAAAGGTTGCTAAGAAACTAAAATGCAAGGCAGTTTTTGGTTTATTTAAAAGCAAATTAAGAGAAATCTTAGCTTCAAAGCTACACATCATATATTCAGAAGAAACTTTCTAGTTGATACATGGCAACAAAGGAGCAGTGTAAATTATGACTCACTTGTCATTTTCTAGGGAAATCTGAAATCTCAGTATATGGAACAGACCATATTAGAATGTAGGAGGTATTTCTGAATTTCAGATAGCAGACCCTCTTGCTACCTCTGGTGAGCAGTAAGTTTTGACTGATGTGCAAGTATGTATTACTGATTTATGGCAAAATAGTAATGACATTTTGTAAAGAACAAAAAAAGGCAGATTATATTTTTCTCAAAATATTTAATACAACTATCTGCAACAGAGTTCAACCACAAATGTTCAGAATTTTGTTTTCTCTTTGAAAATCCTATTGAAGTCTAACACCACAAACCAGACTGAGATCAAAACAGGTGATCTAACATCCAAATTATTTCTGACTGTGTTCTGGATCAGACAAAGGGGTATTCTGTACACACAGACACAAAATAAAGATTCTAAGTGAAATTCAAAGCAATTTATCTGAAACACAGTTAAATAAACTGTAAACATTGATAAAAATGTCTTAAAAACCAGCATGTGCTAAAAATCCAAAAATGTGCACACTGCATTCAGCAGATTCAATAAAATAATTCCAAATCTCACATATAAAAGGGAGAAACCTTATCCACAAAAATTTTCGTATTATCAAGGAAAATATGCTTTCATTACAATCATTTCCTCAAGTGAAATTATGAAAAAAAAAAGTTGTTAAATATTCCATTAAAAAAGAGTGTTTATATTCACCTCAAATTTCAGGAAGGTATCTGAAAATACTACTTCAGAATTCTATCTTCTGGTAGGAACAAAGCCTGCAGTGACCGGCGCACGTTGCACAGCTCCTCTTCTTGCTGTGAAAAAAGCCAACACATTTATCACATACTTGAAAGAAAATTTTCTCTTTTTTTTTCAAGTATTGTAACTCTGGTGCACATTAGATGCTGCTGGATCAAACACGACCCATTTCTACGTCAACAGTCAACACATTAAGACTCAGAACTGAACCATTCTATCCTTACCTACTCGCTGCTTTTATCACCCATATAAGGTTTAAAGCAGATTATGTCAGTGATACTTGGATTCTGACTCATTTTTAGCTGTGATAAGGGACTGGAAGTTACAATTGTTAGCAATTTAGTGTAAGTATAGCTATCTGAACAGAATAAACACCAATGAGGACAAGATAACTTCATTTACCATTTCTTTTAGAAGTTTCTCTTGGAGTCCTTTTATATCTTCTTTCATCAGATGCATCTATAAAAAGATACTGTGTGAATCTTCTCTGCTCACAATTGGTAACCTATTTTCAAGATGACAGTTACATCCCTAAATGGTTTATAACCCACACAGAGATGCACAAGCATCCACCTGCCTAAGAAATGGGATGTGCCTTTTAAATTTGTTCCTTCTTGGATTATTAAGAATGGTAAAGAAACCATAAATCTTGCAGCAGTTTTCTAGGTAATTGCACACACCTTCTAATAGGTGAAATCTAGCCCTGAAACACTGAGTATTGTTACTGATGCTTTATGACAATGAAAAACTACAAAAAATACTTAAGTGACATTAACAAAATACTGAGGATAAATACTTTCTTTGGGGGAGAAATTCACTACTGATACCTGTGATAAAATTAAAGAGTTACAAATTATAGAAAAAAAACAAACCCACAACTAAACAAACCACACACACACACAAAAAACCAAACAACAGAAGTTCATCATACCTCTGAAGTAAAAATACATTCTTCAGAGTCAACAGTATGGTAGATGTTCTTTTCAAATGAAGTTTTAAGAACCTGAATTCTAAGGAAACAAAAGGCAGTTCAAAGAGCTTTGCCATACACGAACTTTCAACACACATCATGAATACAACCCATTATTTGTAGTCTATCTGTTCTTAATATCATAGATAAATATTACCATCATTGTTACTACTTGAATAGTCCAGCAAGTATGTGGAGAAATTCAAATGGAGAACAATTAATTCTCCTGTTACATTCTCCTGTTAGCTTTTTAATCTTATTTTCTCATCTGCCTCAATTTTATGGAAGAAGGAAATTGCACAGACAACAGCAGTTGCTGTAAGTTCAAGTGAACAGAGCAGGAATCTCTACCCAGGGTTACTGAAGCCCACTAACCTCTGTTGCTCATTTTTCCTGTATGTACTAAAAGTACAGGTATGTTTTTCCCAAAGAGTCTGGAAAAAAAATATTTATAGATTATTATCAGTAGGAACTAAGATTTTTCTGAACTAAAACTGACTGCTCTCTAATATGAATAAAATAACCTGCAACGACAGACTGAGCACATAATGGGGAAGAGCTGCACAGTCCTGAGAGGCACTGGAAAAAAACTCAACTAACTCAACTCAACTAAACTCAACTGAAAAAGTTCAACTAGCAGGATAAGGCACTTCAGTAATTCTGTTTTCATGGAACCTGCTCCATCCAAAGTCTGTTCTGCATAAGTTTCAAAGTGATGACATGCATAGCATTATTATCAGACTTTCCATGTAATTTAAGCCATGCCTTTTCAGAAAAAGAATAAAGCTAATACAGTCCTGTGACTAGATTAATGTTTGTACATTGATTTTTACATTACAGCAAAAACGTCAGGTTCAAATGACTACATGTGTTCGCAAAAAAAACAAAAGGCTCACAAAGTGGGGTAAACAGCCTGTTAAATGCAGCAGGAGCAGTTTATTCCAGGAAGAAAACAATATAGGGGAGATGTAGAAATTGTAAGAGAGCAACATTAGCTAATCCTAACACAGCAAATTCATTATTTGAAACTTCACCCAACCTTAGGCAAAATGATAAAACCTCTAAAAACCAGAGTTAATGATCTAAAGTCAAATATGGTAAGGGTAAGAATAGTCTGTGGATTCCATACAAATTCGCTTTTCTCCATGATTAAACAATTAAAATACACACCAAGAATTCTTTTTCCATGTTTTTCAGGGACTGAGTATCTCTCTCATAATTCTCAAGTTCCTCAAGAAGAACAACATTAAATTTGTCCAGCTGCCTGATCCTACCAAAACAAAAGGAGTTACTTTTAGAAGCTATGAACTGCACTGTAAGAGTGTTTTAAAGGAAATCTTTTGTTGCTGACCTGTACTCCCGAAGCTGGTAGCTCACAGTCGTCAGATGCTCATTGACAGCTCGTAAGGAGTGCTTGGTGAAATGATCCACCTTCCGGGAGCGGCTCTAGGGGGGTGTTTCAACAAGATCATTCAGATTATTTTCACTTCAGGAGAAAAAAACAACTCTGTAGCATGTTCAGTACAGTAATTTCTTAGTATTGCAGATCATACTGAGGAAAAAAACTTTTTTTATCTCTCTATCCTTTAAGAAAAATCTTTCTGTTAATGAAATGTAAAAGACAAGGGTTTGTGCTTTTGCTAAATTCTCCCTAGCTTAATTGTAAGCATATTATTTGAAAAAAGTTTTTCCTCAAAACAGAGGATGTAAACACGGAATGAATGACATTGTGCTTACAGCTGTTTCAAGATGACAAAATGCATCACAAACAGTTGGAGAGTTAGGGACATAAAGGAATTTAAAAGGCACAAAAGGAAATTCATTCTGTCGTTTCTTGAAGTTCCATGCACATAGCTTATTTTCATGTCCTTCAAAGCAGACTGTGGTGTAAGACAAGTGATCATTCCTATGCATGTGCACCCACACAGGTAACTAAGACTGGATATGAAATGCCTTGCCTCCATTTTCTTAGTAAATTCTTTTTGGAGCTTCTGACATAGACCGATAGCTGAGCAGTCAGGTTTCCAGATTTCTCCATCCAAACCAGACAGATCATTTCCAGATGCTGAAGATAAGCTTTCAGTCGCTGAAGAGAATTCAGATAATGTCAGTATGAAAAAGGATCCTATCTGAAGTTACAACAGAGCCTAGAACAGCTTTTCCTATACACAGATTAATTTCAACAGTTAGATGACTGAGACCAGTTTCTATTTTCATACACATTTTCTGACTTTTTAAACAGATACAGTTTCTAGTATTTGGCATTTCTTTTCTTTTTTTTTTTTTTTAAGGTTTTGTTTTATTTGGTTGGTTGTGTGTGTACCTTTGGTTGTTTTCTTGCTTTTTCTTTTAGATATTTTCTTCTTGAAACTTTGTTAGGTTAATTTAGACTTCTGGAAAAATGAATTTTAATAACTAACCTCTGTAAGTAGCAGCATCATCTGTTTTAAATAATTCTCTAGGCTGTAACTTTGTTCTTTTCCCTTTCTTTTCTTCTTTGCTTGGTTCTACTTCATCAGAATTGCTTTCTGTACCACTGTGGTGACTTCGTTTGAGAAATGTCTGTATAGTTGGTCCTTAAATGAACATGACAACAATGCTTAATTTAGGATTATTTACAACAATGACAAGTGACAGTAAAGAAGAGCTTTTCTTAACCTTATGAAGACACATAGGAAGCCTTTTGCTTTCATTTTTGTACCTGACTCTTGCATGGGGTCATAAGGTTCCTCACCCCATGACTGTATTTTACTTCCACTGGAAACAGACAATGGAGATGGTGGTACACAAACCTAAAAGAGAAGTTACTAATGTATTCACTTCCAAATTAAAGCACTTTTAAAAGTCTTAATCAGAAATTTATGTTGTTTTTCATTAAACTAAGGACATGAAGACAAGTCCAGTAAGGAAAAAAAAAAAAAAGGAAAAAAATTAAAATAATTGTCTGAATGAATACCAGGGCTCACTAGATGAAAGAATAAACAAATTCACCTCATCAATAATTAATGACAGCAGTTAAGTCAAATGACCAATAAGTTTTAACAGTTTCTTGCAACAGGACACAACAAGATTATTTCTTAAAGTAGTCATCAGTGTTTTTTCACCAAAGTACTTATGAGAAGTGGTTTAAAGGTTTACAACAGTTCTTATTTATTTGCCAACTCTACAAGAGTCACTCTAGTGAATAGCACATTAATGCTAAAACTAGGAGAGCACTTTTTCACCTCAATAATTTCTCCATGTAGATGTCACCATTTTTTCCTTTGTGAAAAATTCTTTATTCTTTACTGGAAGTCAAGAATAAAATATCTACTCCCTGATACTTTTAAAGATATTAATGATAACTGATCTTGTTGGGATAGAACTCCTACCTTGTACGATATATATTTGATAAACAATTCCCTAATTTATCTCAAATATTTAAAAGTTAACTAATAGTATTTTCCAAGCAGGTCACTAATATAATTCATAAAATATAATATAATATAATAAATATAATATAATATGAAATAGCCTAAAAGCCATATCTCTCTTAACATACCTCATCTTTACTTTTGGTGATAGGGCTCATGGTAACTTGTAGCTTGCCTTTAATAGAAACTGAGTCTGAAAAGCAGCAACTGAAACCTGAATCTTCTTCATTCTTATCACCACGTGTTTCAGATACAGATCCCTTCACTTGTTTTCTACTGACAGTTGTCTGTGTTGTTAAGTTGAGCTATACATTAACAAAATACATCATTATTAAAAGGACGTTTATAAAAGCACAAACCAGTCAGCAGCTGAATGGAACATTTTTAGTTAAAATAACTGCAGAATAACTTCTATATTCTTACCAAAGATGCTTCAGTTAAACCTGGTGAAAAACTATTATTTCCAAATCTTAACTTTTTAACAGTTGTCTCAGAAATTCGATTTAGACACACAGTTGAAATATTCTTTTTTTTCAGATAGAAATCTCTCCCAATAATTTCTTTCTCAAAGCTTAACACTTCCTCATTTTCTGGTGTTGACTCCTGAAGAGCAGGGTACATCTGCTCTTGACTAACATCTCCTTCTGAGATTCTTTCAGCACCTAGAAAATAGTTATTTAACTGTCAGGCTGGGGAATGAAAGGGAAAAAAGGTAAGTTAAAGCCCTTACAGCCTTATATTGGTAATTATTCCAGCATTTGCAAGTCTTGCAGGTGGAACTTTACTTTAACTGTTGGCGTATGACTTGCCACCCTTGCACTTTCCACACTTTTTTAGTGGTTAACAGATTCATTATCACACAAACTATTGCAATTCTATATTATGTTGATGCTAAGTAACTGTACCAACCTATCAAAGTGTTATTGATGTAGCAATACACTTCCTCCAGTTATGTAGTACCCACTGGATTAGATGTTATCTCTACTACTGTGATAATCTTCATTTAACCTCCAATTTTTCATACAGTATTGCTGTTTAAAAAAGTCAAAATACCTACATCTCATTGTCTCAATAGATAGAGGACTCTCAGGTGCAGATTTTTCCATTTCCTTTTGCTCTGCAGAATTCTTTGATTTAATAAATGCTTTTTGCACATAGTCACCTACTCCTCTCTTTGGCACCATACATAATATATCCTGGAGTTCCTTTCGATGATTGTCATCCTTGGGTTTCCCATTCATATGTTTCTATTAAAGTACAACATATTTAAATAAACATTAATTGTAAAGATGTTGTCATGGGGGACTTGAATTACGCTAACATTTGCTGGGAAAATTGTACATCCAGACACACTCAGTCCAGTAGGCTCCTCCAGAGCATTGATGATGCCTTTAAAATTCAGGAGTACCGAGTACAAAGTAGATCAGAGTTTATTTTGAAAAAATAAATTGTCAGGAAAAAAACAGTCAGAAGTGTTTCTTAAGAGTAAAGTGCAAATGTCTACCTGTAGTTTTGATTTCTCCTTCTTAGGGGTGTATGCTGAAAATGCCCTTTCACTCTCTGACTCTGAGCTGGAAGGCTCTTTATAATTTTTTCCCAATGCTGCTCTCCGAGGTCTTTTTGCTCTGGAGGCTTGTTCTAGTTCATCAGGTTTTGCATTCTGTTTTTTAGGTTCATTTATCTTGGGAAGAATAAAAAGATCTTCAGTTTATCTCAGAATAATAAATAAGTAAGAATCACTAGCTGGTAACTTGGTTTAATTACTTGAAATCCATTATTTCAAAACCACTAAAAGGTTTAACTTTGCCAGAGCTGAATAATCTGAATATTGAACCACCTGTCTACTAAGCATTCTGGGAAGACAACTGTCACTGGATAGGGCACAGTGAAGGCAGGAAAAAAAATGAAGCAGCAAAATAAATGCCATTTTTGAACTTCAGCAAAGCTTAAGGCTTCCAAAGCTTGCATTTGGGACTATGTGCACACTTAAATTAGACTGTAACTAGCTGGACATAGAACAAACCAAAAAGCCTTCAAAGTTAGCAGGACCATCACATAGATGTGTAGTAACTGTTCTGACTCATAGCTATTATTATGCCTGAAATACTGCAGCTGAATACTGCATAAGAAGAATATAGTACCTGAAAAGAACTGCATTTAACAAGTGGTCTTGAAATAATTGTAGAGAAATGGCACATCTTTAGGAAAAAATATTTAAAGACATGTTCTGTAGTGACTGAACACATTATAAATATGTATGACAAAACTGAGTTACAATATTACATTTACCTTTTTCTTGGCTGAATTTTTGCCTTTAGGTTTATCCACATGGCAAGCAGGGCCAGTGAATTTATCTGTTGTTACAACACAAAGTTAAAAATAATCAGCAAAATATTCAAATGTTTTATATTTAGGGTTTAGCTGTAAAATCATGGTATCACTTTTGTGACCAAAAAGTTACTGATTCAGTGAACTGCTTTAACATGTTATTTTTAAAAGCCAAAGGTTATTTTGGCTGACAACTATCTCTGCCTGTCCCACCCTCCAAGTATTTTCCACATTAAAATATAGAGGTTTTGGAAATTTAATTTGTAAATTCCTTAGGTTTGGAAATAAAATTATATATTGTCTGGAACACAGTACATTACATACTGTATAGTAAATATCTAGGGTCAAACTTACTGCAGCATTCTTAAGAAATATGAAGAAAATTCTTACATCTGTCTGTGCTTATCTGTTTCCCAAAGTTTTTGTCTCTGCTGTAATCCATTATCTGAGCTTTAGGTTTTCTATTTGAATCTTGTAGCCAACTAAATTCTGTCTTGTTGTCATCATCTCTGTATTCTGTGTCTGTGTCACTAAAGAGATGTTTCTTGTTTTGATTGTTTCTAGTCTACAAAAAAAAAAGTTCTTAAGTTATTTATTTACTTTTAATATACCTTTCACATATAATTGGTATTTCAGTGAAAGAAGACAAGGTGTATTGATCCACAAAAATCTGAGCCTTACTTTTTTATTTCCTTTCGCTTCAGTGCAAGTTTTACTGTCATTTGTGTTCCTTAATTAGAAAAAGAAAAAACATCTTTAAACAATACATTTAAAAAAATACTTCTAAATCTTTACACTAGTCGTGATATGTGGATTAAGGATTAAAACAAGTGTACCTACTTTTCTTTTCACATCCATTTTGTCAATATCAGTTCACCATAATCCCTAAAGGATGTTCTTATTTGCCAATGATCAGTAAGAGCAGACAGTACAATATGTCCCTTTGCAGACTTATTATTAAATTGAACACCCCCCCAGCCCCCCATTCTGGAGTTTATATCCCCACAGTATTCCATGAAGAGAACTAAAGCTCTTTTCTTCATGTAACATAGTCTTTCCTTTTTATCAGCTTCCCAAAAGAAAATCATAAGCCAGCCCAGGAGCCCACAGCAGCTATGTTTATTGCTTGAAAAATCAACACAATCAAGATATTATTGTCCTGCACACATTCCCTGGATTATCATAATGGCATGGTGGAGAATGCAGACAGCACTACTCTTGATCATCTGCAGGCTAGGACACAATGTAACATCCCTACCCTTTTTTGTTTGGATCTCTATGAACACTTGGTTCAGTAACATGTAATCCTTGGATCTAAAAAGAGCAAATAAAGAAGAAACAAATAAAGGATTTCATTTTTTATACAATTGGAACAAAATTAAACAGGTCAGCAGGCAGAAACAGCTAAAACCTTTTTTACTCATTTTTTTTTACTCAGCAATTAACTTACAATGATTAATGTATATCTTAGAAATTATTTAAGAACAGAACTGGAAAAAAAACCCAAAACAAACAACTGGAACTGACTGAAGCTTTCAGTATCTCCAACCCAGCAGGCTCCTCTGAACCATAAGAACCAAAAACTCTCTCTTGTCATCCTTTGCTTTTATCTTTGCTAGAGTCTCCTTCTCCTCAAACATTTGTTTTTCCAATCTTCTGATTGGAAGGATGGCAATAAAGCTTTCAGGATCATTTCAAACACTCCTCACAAACTGTTTTATTTTTAACTCAGGAAAATATCATAATAGTTTTAAGTGGCCACAACTTCAGGGTAGCAGATATCATAATACATTTTAAACGGATGGAGGTATTTATATGACAAACTTTTTTTCCCCACATAGTTCAGTGATATAATTTGGATTTTTTGATGTTAATTATACTGTCAAAAGATAGAATTTAAGTTGACTCAGCTCCTTTATATCCTGTTCATAACATAGCAGTTTCAGTTGCATTCTTACTCCAACCTTTATTTCAGGCTCATCAAACACACCGACTTTGAAGTTGTAGATATCACTCCTGTCAGACAGACACAGAGATCAGTTCTGTGACTGAATTAATGAACATGTCACAAAGTCAGGTATGGGAAATTAGAAATTCTCTTTGAAAATGTTTTACTACTTACATAATGTGAGTAGTGTTTTTCAGGTTTCTATCCTGAACTTCTTCCTGTACATAAATAAGAAGGTAACTCCTAAGTCCAATTTGGTCCATGCACTTGCACAGTCACCTCAAAAAGCAAGTTCTTCACCATGAGCACATGCAAAAATCTTGCAGCTTATTACTATACTATCTCTGTTCCAAATATTTGACATTATCATGTCCAAAAGAAACTAATTCAATGATATAATATGTAAACAGAAATTCATTTGGGTTTCACAGACTGAGAGTTGTCTGTAAAACTACTATTCCATGTAAGTCAATATATAAAAAGTATTTTAAATATACACAGTTAATGCAGAATTAGCATTAATGCCTACAGATACTTAACAATCAGCCATATTTATGAACTTTTGTTTTTTATCTACTAGCTACCACTGTGTATGGACATACATCTGATATAAAAGAAATTTTCAACAAAAGCATTAAGATGTTACCTTAGAGACCCAGGATTTATTTAAATGTGTCCTAAAAAATAAGGATACATTCTGTTAGATGTTCATTCAAATATATGCCTTTGAGTACTGCTTATACAAATAAAAACCTTATAAAACACAACCACTTTATTCAGGTATTTAAACAGAAAACCAATATTATTAGATTAAAAAAATTATTAGATTTAAACTCTTATCTAAGAGTTAACTCTTTCAGGATATGAGAACTAGAAGCTTTAGATACTGAGAACAATTGATGACTGAATTCCAGTTTGTCCCCCAAATTATGACAACGGGATGGAGATGCCTAAAGGGCAGTTCCCATGAACTATCCCATTTAATTTCTTTCCATAAAACATGTGAATGAGCAAAAGATTCTAACAGCCTTGAAAGTTATTTCAGCTACTGGACCCATTTGAATACTGGTCTTCTGCTCTTTGGTAAACAGGCTTTATCAGAAGAGAACAAATGGTTCAGATGAAAGCACCATGTGAACTATCTGTAGACAGAGGAGTTGATCCCAAAATCACGTGCACAGAAAGTAAATAGTTTACATCATACCTGTTTAAACTCAAAGAGTCTCTTGCTTTACTTTTTTCATCAGCCTTTACTTTGTATCTGTCACTGATTTGACTAATCAGTGATTTTGTTGCATCTTTCATTTCTTTAGACTTGGCTTTCTATAAAAAAGGAGTTTAAGACTCAACTGTGAACCCATACAACAGAAGGGCAAAGCTGCAAACAAAACTGCACATTCCCAGCAATCTCCTAAACTTCATTACATGTCTTCTAGATGTACTAAATCACATTCCTCTGAAAACCATTTTCCCTTGCATTGCCCAAATAGTGAGTAATAACACATCAGTTTAGTAGATATTTTACAGTACACAAACCTACAACATTTAGAATATGTTTTAAAGTACGACGAAGATCCCAACAAGCACAAGTCAGTTCTTAAATAAGTATTTTTACAAAGATTATTTAAAAAGAAAAAAAATCACAGTAAACTGATCTTAATCAGGTCACACGGGAAAAGTAAAAGGTGAAACTAACATTATTGATTTCACTTTTATTAGTAGAAAGTCAAAAGTATATTTATGAGTAAAGGAAAGTAAAATACAAATTTTGAAACACTGAAAATACAGCAATTCTCTTAAGTGCAAGAAAAAGAAATGAAAGTAGACAACTCTTACAACCTTTAATTGTTTTGGATTTGAAGTCTCTTTTCTGGAGAGAACATCAGAATCCTCTTTTGTAAAATCAGAATGCAAAGAAGTTTCAGACATTCTGGCTGAAAGAAATGTTTTAAATTATATTTTGATAGTAGTTTAAATATTTTTACCTCCTGTACTTACAGTTTGTTTCAAATGATTAACATTCTGATTGCCCCCTAAGTATTTTACAGTTTTCTTCCCTCATGGTATCAATTTAATTTTATTGATTTTTTTTTCTTTGTATATTTGAAGAGATACTTCAAAAATATTTACTAATTTATTTTTTTTTCACAGCACTTTCACTAACAATAGAATATAGGGAAAAAAAAAAATCCCAACCCAACAAAAAGCACAGCTGTAGGGTAAAAATTGACCCAGAACATTTTTAACACTAGCAGTTAAAGTGTGAACATAACCTGGTTGGAGCATATGTGCCAATGATACATTTAGCTTTTGCTTGTTACCAGTTGTTATATTTGCTTCAGGAACTGAGCATGCTCTCTTTTTCCATGTTTTGGTTTTATCAAAAGAACTCTCCAAAAGACCTGAAAGCCTAAAATAGATAATACCATCTTATAATCAGTGTACTGTAGAAAGTGAGTCTTAAATATAATCTTAATTATATGCATCACGAAAGTGGAAAACAGTGTTATCTTGTAGATATCAATGTGACACTGTACCTCTCTGATACCACTGTTCAATTAACCAATGCACTGTACAAAGACAGACCTTCAGAAACAACATATATATTTTAAGACATCTTCAAAAAGGCAACAATATCTCCTGACCATCATTAAACCCTGAAGCTGGATAACTCTGTGGAATGTCAATTCTACTAATTTTATTTTCAAAGCAAGTGACACCATCAGTGACTTGTATTATCTTCCAATACTTACCGAGGTTTGTTGCCTCTCCCTACTGGCTGAGAATCTGGAACAATATCCAATGTCTCACCTAAATGAGACATTAATTTGGTTTCAATTATTATTACAAATGAAACAGACAAAATTAGAAGAAATATCAACACCTGTAAAATTACTTGCCTAAAGTTTGTTTTTGTGGGGTCTCAATTTCTGTCTCTTGCATCATTTCAAAAACTTCTTCAACAGGCTTTCGCTACAGTGGGTAACACCCAACAGAAAAGATTAGCACAGAACTACAAGCAGTAAAACAGTGCAAACTTCTCCCTAATAAGATAAATTATATTTTCATTTCATAGAAGTGCTGATTCTGGTACCTTTTCAGGTAGTTTTGTCTCACTTCTGCTATTTGACTTCCCGATCTTCTGTTCTGTTTCACAAAATTCCTTGTCTACTTTACATCTTTGCCCACTCTATAAAGCACAATAAGCAACAATGGCAATTACAGTCCATAAAAGTAAACTCTTCTAGAGAGTAACACTTGAAATATTCTGAACTATACATTCTATATGTTAAAGCCTTTTTCTAAAGCATGGTTATGTCAAAAAATGCTTCAGAATCCCATAGTGCAGGATCAGAATCCAACCCAGAAAGACATTTAGAACTAGAAATAAAATACAAATGTTACTTTGATGTCATTGTTCATCTGGAACAGAAATAAATCCACATAAACTCAACCTGCAGCTCACTAACACCTGTGCAGTTTTGTTTGATTTTACCAAATGCCTAACTAAAAATGCACCAAAACCAGTGCTATAAATGCTATAACCTGAAGACATTAACATTTCACAAATAGCACAGAATATATATGTAAGAGTATTCCAACACTGCATAATTCATTTGGGATTCTGTGCATACACAGTTCTCATACACGGTGCTTCTAGTAAAAGCCAGTGACCTCTGGGGCAGAGCTGATGCATGAATGCAAATTTTAGCTGCCTTGTAAGAGTTCAGTCTGACTTCAGACATGTTAATCTTCAGAAAACATGCATTCAAGTAAAATGCACTATTTTCTAAATGGGAGTTGCTGACTGCAAAACTCTAGCCCTTTAAAATATGAATTAGGAACAAATTAGAACAGAAATGCTGTTCTAAGCAAATGACTTAGCTACAGATGATGTGCATACTCCAGCAGATTCCTGGGGGAAATCCTTTGCTCTGGTCTCATTTACTGCATTCCAGTTTGACTTTTCAGAAGAGCTGATCATTTCCAAAGGTAATTTAAATCGTTCTGTACATGGAGTGGCTGAAACCAATCCAGAGACATGTTAGAATTCTACCAATTCTTCTACTGTGATTACTGGGCTGAGACATCAGAGTGTTTTGTCCATGATCACATCTATTCCACAGACTAAAAAAAATGGCTAGCATCAACTCATGATGTACCTTTTCCAATTCTACTGATTTCAGTGAAGTTACACAGAGGTTAATGAGCCCAAAGACTGTGGATGTATGGAGGCAAGAAATGGTTTTTACAGCCTGGCTCTGGCAGAAAATAATTGGTCACCTATTTGAAGTTTTTACTGTAATGTATTTTTGCTGGAATAGACAGTGTGGTTAAATTCCAAATAGAGCAGTTGCAGAAGCTTTCTGTCTTGGTCCATGAAATGTTTTCTTTTCTAGCCAGTACTCTTAGTTTATAAGTGATATATAGGTATAAATAAGGATACTGATGCTCTTAAGACAGTTAAAGAAAAAATAAAACAACAAACCAACTTTGTTAGTCATGTTCTGCCACTAGTATCTCCAGTCTCTATTGGTCTTTATCTTACAAATCTCTTCAGTAGGAATGTGATGACTCCTCTTTTGTGATAAAGTCTGATTCTTTTCTCTCCAAGAAGCACTTCTGATGTAAGATCATTAGCACTGACCCAAGACTCAACCCGGCAGTGGATTCCACCTTTCTCACCAGCCATATGTCACTGCCCCTCGAAGAAGCACAGGCAGCTTCCAGGTAAGAGCACAGTGCAGGAGAGCTGGACACGTTGGAGGATGCTGAGTTTCCCGACTGACAGCAGCAGTACATACAATAGGTGGCCCTCAGCTGTTTGGAAGGCACGTGCAGATACTACCCTGCATCATGTCTATGGACCAGCACCAAGTGACCTAGTTCTAAAATGTCCAGCTTTAAGCACCTACTGGGCAGATTTTATAAGGTCTGCTTTTCCCTTCCAGCTCTGCAAAGGATCACTGCTAATGTTTGTATTTCAAGACAATTTCTAGCATATTTTCACCCTGAAAGTACTTGTAAACTTACATGTGCTAACAAAAAGCAGTGGATTCCTTGTGGAAATTCTTCTAGCTCCAGGAATAACCACAGATGCTTCAGACACTTTCCTTTTACAAGATGTTTTTACCTTGAGGAACAGAAAAAAAAAAGTAACCATCACAGATTTAAGTCTGATAGCACAAGATTTTAGAAAACCTATTTCCAAGAGTCTTGGGACACTTTCTGTTATTAGAATGTCAACTGCTGTTGCTGCACACATCCATGTCATGTGATTTTTAGGCAGTTCCCTTTTTAGAGGAAGTTCACCAAAGTACTTGAGTTATAGAATACTTAAAAGTAATTTTTTTAACTGAGATTGATAATTGTTTCCTGAATTAACTCAATAAAGCATGGAGAAAAACTGTTAACAGTTAAAATGGCCAAGATGATCACCAGGAGTCTGTGCAAAGCTATCACAAATCTATAAAGCAGCAGAACCTCTGGAACAGGTTTATGGCCTACAAGACATAGACTGCATGGCTGTTACATGATGAAGACATGATAACATTGCTTCATCTTTTCCCCTAGCCCTGGAATATCAGTAGTTAGTCCTAGGATAATCATGATATAGTTAAACTCTAGAGTGATTGTGTGGCAAAAGAAACAGCAGGCTTCTATGCAAGGCTTGAAAACATTTCTCTTTAAAGGGAATTCTCAAAGCTTAATGGTCTAAAGAACATGAACAACTGCTTTTAATTTTTACCATATTGTTACAGTTTCGAAATACATACAACAATTTTTTTTTGGCCAAGGGATTGATGTAGTTTAGTGTCACGTAAGAGAAACTATCAAAGCCTGTACTAATTATGTTGCAACTGTAAAATAACAGGGGGTTTCTATGACAAAATATGTTAAATATTTAATTGACCTGCACTTCTGATGTACTCTCCTACTTACCTTGGATGAATTACTTCTACAATTTTCTTGATTGTTATTTTTATTCAGAGTCTTCAAATTTCCAGGATGTTGCTGGGTTTTGTACTTCTCCTCTTCTTCAGGTTTTTGTTCCAAACATGGTGACAACTGACTTTCTGGTACCATAACCTATATATTTTTGATTATTTTTTTTTTATACATTATTGGGATTTTATTATATTTTATGTTTATACAAAACACAGAGCAACTTCTTTACTCCAAGTAAGACATTCCTCACAGTAGATTTTTATAAACTTCAGAGTTTATATACTTATAGTTTGAAAGGCAGCCAGCCAGTTACTTTCTCCAGAAAGGTTGGATTATCAAATCACAATTCACCTAGAAGAACTTCTTCCCCTGTGTATATCTGAAGTACTCTGATATAGACATTAATATTAACTCCCTAACTATGCATTACATACTTACTAGAAATCACTTAACTGGTTTTAGTTATCTTTACTTATTGTCATTTTAAAAGTCCTTGATTTTATGGTGAATGATCATAAATTAACTAAGAATCATGACTAAATATAAAAGCCAAGAAAAAGTCATCTCAGCATACTGAAGTAAAATACCTGTGATCCACTTTCATCAAAGACAACGTGTACTGTTGTTCCAGCAACTGATGCAAACTGCTTCTTACTAAAGCCCTACAAAGTGGGGAGCAATTTATGTAAAATATACACTTTGCTCACTATTTTTAAACCAGAAACAATGAAAATATTTAAGTCAGAGATCATAAGTATCTGAACTCAGGTTATAGAGGAAAATAGATTCTACAAGCACATAACAGCTCCATTCGTACCAATGAATGAATGAATGAATGAATGAAATAGCCATTAAGCTATGGTGGGTGATCTTTCTAGACAGTTAATTTTTATTGCAATTATTGTTAAATCTTAGAAACACAGAATCATTTGGGATTGGAAAGATCTTTAAGATCATTGAGTCTAGGCATTAACCCAGCACTGTCAGATGTCCACTGACCCATGTCCCTCAGCACCATGCTTCCATGTCTTGTAAACCCTCCAGGAATGGGGACACCACCTCTGCCCTGGGCAGCCTGTCCCAGGCCTTGACAACCCTTTCAGGGATTACACTGTTCACACTGTCCAACCTAAATCCTCCCATGCACAAGCTGAGGCCATTTCCTCTTATCCTTCTTAGGCGTCTTTAGCAAAGCAGTGAGTGGCACACCCATCAGAAACTCTGCTATAAATAAATACCAGTAACCACAGCAAGAACAACACTTCTACACTCAATCAACTGAGAACTGTTTAGAAAGGTGTTTAAAGCTTACCTTACATTTGCTAAATCCATAAACCTTTCTGACGGCATCTTTGATTTCCAAGATAGAATCAAAACACAAAAAAAACTTCGCTCCTTCTTGATTACCCACATTCATTGGGCTTTTTAGATCTATTGTTAATAATTTATTTGAATCTCTTTCTGGATAAAAACAAAATTTGGCAAGTACTTGCATTACAATTTAACAGTATCTCAGTTTGTTTGTAAATACATGAACACTCCTGATCTTTAGTTCAGCTGTTAAGATGTACATTCTATTTAATTCACTATGTTCAAGAATTTATTAGAGAAACAATTCAAGATATAACTATTTCTAAAAGATTATATATATTACCCTGTAGAATTTTCTTGAAATGTTATTTAGCTGCAGACAAGTTACAGATACTTACAAAACTATGCTAACTTGTTTAAAAAGAACATGATTAAATATCAAAGTAACTGTAAGACATTCTTTTAGTTTTTAAAAATAAAATCACACCTGCATGCCTAAAATGCTATTTTAACCCTGAAAAAAACCCATTTCTATAATATTTTACATGTGAAATCTTGCTTTGCTGAGAACTGAGTCAGTGCTTTAGGATTCATCCATTTGAAAATTCAAATTAGTCTGTAACAAAAGGTGACATTGTTGAGTGCCAATACCTTCAAGGCTGTACAGGTCTACCTCTTCTTCTGGTATAATGACTGTTTCCCACGGATGATCCTTACATGGAAAACACATTTTTAAAGCTAGAAAAGCAGTCTATTACAATTAAATGAAGTCTAGTGATCAGAAAGTTATTAAGTGAGGACAAATTTATCATTGGCAACAGCAAACAGTGCTTCAGAAGAGCTTTGGTAGACACATTGACCTAAACAGCTGAGTTTCATCTACACACATTCCAGCTGCAGTTCTGTAACTGGCTCTTCCCCACATGTGCGCATGTTAAACTGTTTGCCAGCACTATTAGAATCTCATTACTTTGCAATTGACCTAAATATGTTCACCAAATCTAGATTTTTTCCCACCTTAACACTGCAGTTGCACACACAACCACTACATGTTGGTGTCAGGAAACAAATTTGAGACACATGAAAGAATGTCACTGCCTCAAAACAATCTAGTAAAACAGACAAAAATTATCTTACTGCATCATCTGGTGCCACGTAGAAAGATATGCTTCTGCTACCAACATTGAAATCAACCCAAAACTCTTCAAGATTTTCATCCAATGGTATCCGTAGCTAAAAGAAAAAAATAAAAGCAATGATTTATACCAGCCAACAGGCTTTGTGTTACAGTTTCACGAGCTTGAAATAGCTGCACATCTGCAGACCCCTGAAAAAAATAATTCTTATTTGTTCTCAATTTTTCCTTAAGTAGATGGAAAAGAAATTCTTGAGCTGCACAAATTAAAATCTGTGGCTTTATCATTAGGCCTGTAACTTACCTCGTATTTATCAAGAGCTGCTGATAAGCATGGATATGTAAAAACCCTGTAAAAAAAAAAAAAAAAAAAGATATTTTGTCAAGTACTCTAAAATGCTGCAAACTTTGCACACCTGAACACTGTTTCACTTCTTCCTAAGGAGAGAATGTGAAATTTTCTATAACCTCACAAGCAAAGCAGTGGGCTCAGGCCTCTTGTACCCATGTTCATACTTCTGGCTTAGCTGCTGGTATTCAAACTGAGTACACACCTGACAGAAAGACAAACCAATCTCTCTGCTCCCATGACAAGTAAAGGTAACATGCAGAGCATGTGATATAAATCAGAAAAAAACTCATATTTTTTTTTCTTTTGTTGTCCTGTTTCTCTAGTAGATGTCATTGATTGTTATCTCAATATAAATACCCTAAAGCAGTAAATAGAGGAGTCTATTCCAACAGATCACTAGCTGATGTTAGGTGATATTTTTATGGAATTAATGCACATCTCAGGATTATGCAACAGAACTAAACAGAATACACTCACTAGCTCTTTTTATAAACATTTAGTAAATATTTTTTAAAGATCTGAGCTCCACATGGTTCCTTGGCTTTATACCACAATACTTCTCCTATTTGCTTGTATTATTTTAATTCAGAATTTCCCCAAACCAGTTTTTAGGATACAAAGGTCACTCCTGATGAATGGACATAAAAGAAAAAAAAATCATTTAAATCAATTGTACCTTCTTTTGTCTCCAAGTATGCCATTCACTTGGTTGAGAAATTTTCTGCAATCCTATGAAAACATAGAAATTTCTTAAAAGAATTGTAAAACTAAAGTTTACCTCCCTGGAAATATTTTTCAGATGACTTACTGTTTCAAATTCAGAATCTTTAATTCCTTTAAATGCATTGGACACAAACTCCATGGAAAACCACTGGCATGCCAGTTCTCCTCTTTGTTTCTCTGGTATCATTCTGCATAATGCTTCTGTGATGCCTACTTGCAGGTCGTAGTCTGCAGCACAATATAGTTCACAGGAATACTAGTTTTAAGGATAGTTTTTTCATATCAGTAGAATCTTTATGTTGGAAATGGGTATAAGCAGCACTGAACACTTCTATTGCATATCACAGTGTATCTACATATGTAACCCATTAAGGATATACAGACAAAGAACTAAGGGGATAAGGATTGCTAAACAACTTACCTTCCAAAAGGAAAAGTCACTGACACTTTCAAGGAATGTCAGAGCAACATCTGGCATTTAAACATAACAAGTTTCCAACTTTCACCTGCCTGAACTGGAAAACTGTTGGAGACCAAAGCAATCCCTGAGAGAAGTTACAGTACTATTCAGCATGGCTAGCACTTCCTTAAACAATGACTTTATGAGCTTTGGCTAGTTTCAAACTGATATTCTAGGGAGGAAAAGGTCTGAAAACTGTAGTTAGCCACACACTGCATATACCTAAAATATTCCAGTTTGAAAACTATTTTCATGTTTTTTTGAGGACTGTTGTTGTAACATTCTGAGGCTTTTAAATGTCTTCTCTGGATTTTTAATAGTATTTATAAGGTAATTTTTAAGAAGCTCAATATTAAATTGTATTAAGTCTCATGCTCACCTCCAGCATCCAAAATTCTCCTCCCCATGTCACCCCTGCCAAAGTAACATTTCATTAAACTATGAGAAACACAAACCATAGGAAGTTTATTTAATTACAAGCTTTCAATGTATGAAAGAAACTCCTGATTCCACTAAACTATTAAGACTACAAAGGGGTCAGTCTGTTGCTAAGGATATACATCTGAAAGTGAAGAGAATTCACTGAGGAAGGGAATCATCTATACAAGTTTTATTCTACTGATTTTTTTGAAATGCTGTAAAAAAATATATTTGCCAATGTCATTTATTCAATGTGCTTTACAAATGTATTTATAAATAAAACTTTCATTATTTTAAGCCAACTGTGATGAGACAATCTAACCCTGATTGGGAAACAGGTAAATTTATGCTTGCAAAGTAGAATAACCCATGAGAAAACCTGCCCACAGCCACTACTGCTGACAATAGAACAGAAAATTAAACTGGGACCAACTGGTGTGCATTATGAACAGCCTTAGTAAAAACTGCCTTCCAGCTATGCAAATGCTTTAATGATATAAAAATTATACTAAAGATTATTTACACGACAAGTAGCATTTCCTTTGTAGAAAGTATCTTTTTCCTGGCATCTCGAGGTGCGTTGTTAAGTATTAAATTAAATTTTCTTACTACCTAAGAAGAGTAGAAAAGAATGGAGTAAGATTCAATACAAAATGAATTGTTATTCTTATACAGGACCATCATAATATATTTCATATCACTGTAGAATATAATATGCTTAATTAATATTTAAAAAAAAAAAGGCAATAAATTCTATGTGACCTTAAATGGTATTTAGCTTAATATAACTACCTCAATTTCAATAAATAACATTAACAGTTGATGCCCACATTAAAGCTAGAGGGTTGTTTCTTATTTGCAGGTTTAAATATTAAAAAAAACCCCAAACTTCTGTTCTGCTTGCAAAAAGCTAACTGGGCTAAAGTGTACCTTAAAATTGCAATAAAAAGCTTTTTCTGGGGGTATGTAGACTCTATAGAAAACTTTCTGGTAACTTTATCTTTCTTTAGTGAGGAAGAAAACCCTGACAATCCGAAAACAGGAGAAATTTGCAGTATACTATTTCCTGCTACTATCTAAAGAACTTAGAAGCATCATTTTTTATCCTATTTATAGCAGTTGCAATAGGCCATATTATTTCCTATGCTTTTATACAACTTTCTCACTAGAACCCTAACACCACTCTTCTGGAATTTACTATCCAAAACAAACATTAGATCAGGAATCTGAACTAAACACCAACCAGAAACCAGTTGCAAAGAAAGAAGAATGCTTACCTCCTGCTGCACATAAATACTAATTCTCACATCAGCAATGAGGGAACATATTCTCAGAACAAAGTTGTCTAGTATTTGTATTTCACCTGAAGAACAGGAGAAAACAATAGAGTTGTTCAGAGTCTATTAGGGTGTTTCCCCATCAGCATTTGGAAAAAGATTCATTTTCATTCAGAAGTAATATACAGTATGCCTTCCTTTCTACACAGGATTAATGATATTTTAAACCAAACATTTTAAGGTTCATGGTTAACTGCAAGACAAAGTAATTACTGAAAAACACAGCAAATATGGCTCTTTATGATATTTCTATTCCTGTGCATCACTGATCACTGATCATTATTTTTGAAATCTAATCAGACCAACTCCATAACTTAGCTCTCTGACATACAGTTCAGACCCTGGTATTGATCTTTCAAGGGACAAGGAAATGAAACTTTCACTTTGATCACGACAGCATCACAGCCTGTAGTGACCTACCTAGTGCTAGACTGTGAGATAAGAGCAGAGTGAGATTCCTAACAAGAGTCAATAAAGAGGGACTACTGTGCTGAACTACGACCAGCAGCTTAGAAACAAATACTGGAGTTACTTTACCACTGGTAACTTTCAGTGTCTCTTTCAGACACCTGAACCCTTACATCACTTTTTGTTAGGCTCACCTTCAGGTCTGTTTTCACATATATCCTACAATAAAAAGCAAGAAAACAATGCATCATATTGATACTGTAAATGTAACAGAATAAAATTCTGTTTACATGTATCTAAAGCAAGCTAGGAAAAAGCATTTAAGATTTTAAAATTATTGCATCTTTCATGAAGAAAATAAGAGAATTCTGCTAATACCAAGTGTGGTTTCTCAAAATTATATTTCAGATAAACTTATGGAAATTATTTCCCCAAAGACAAAAAAAAATATGAACAGAAGAAAACTCTAAGATCTTATAAACCTGAGGTCCTGGGATTAGCATACCAGTAATTTCTGTAATCAAAATTAACTCAAGAGGAATATTTTTTGTTCACTAAACACTTATGTTGATGAGCTTTTAAAATATTCTTTCTACATTCTTTCTAATCACAAACAAAGAGAATGAATATAGGCCAAAAAAAAATTATCCAAAAAGACTATTTCAGAAATTACTGACTTTAGAAAGATATTAAATAGAAAGACATTTGAAAGTCTTTTTGTTGCTAAACTACTAATAATTATTTTGCAGATACACTTAATAGATTTTATTATCAATATATTTTTACCAGCAACATGTTGAAGAAATCTTCAGCCAGATTTATAAGCATTTCATTCTTTGCACTTCCACTGAGGATCAAGATTCCTTTTATCTTTTCAAACCATTTAACTATTTAATGGGAAAATAAAAGAAAATATGTTTTAATAGCATGAAAAAGGACAATATTTTGTATTATACCTAAGTATAATTATAAAAACTAAGTAAAGCTTGTACATACAATGTACACAACAAGGTTGCTGGCCTGCTGAGCCTACTTCAGCCTTAGACAGCAATTTTTCACTCACAAAACAAACAGAGGTAATTTCAAACTAATGTAAGTCATTTCTGTAGCTGACTTTCTATGAGAAAAATTAGAGCTCTACTTTTACATCTGCCATCACAGACAAAGACCATGGAAACAGATAATGGCTGAATGAAGAAGTGTGTTTGTAGGTGTGAACATAAACATGAAGTTATCAAGACACTTAAAGCAGCTGAGAGGGCAGCTCAGTAACACTCTTCTGACATGGCCATTCATTTTCTTCAGTGGCACTTCTGGAGAAAGCAGTAAGGAAGTTGTGTCTGGTTTGCTGTATATTTATTATGGTGAGTTACAAATTAATAACACATTTAACACACAGGCTGAAATACCACAAAAATAATCAGAATCTATGGCTATAATCTTTAAAGAACAAGTACAATATTGCTGTTGTATTCATTTTATTTAAAAGTATTAAACTGCACCAGGAAATGTCAATTCCTGACCCAAAAGCAGTATAGCAAGCTCATATGGAGGAGAGAATCTTGTTGCAATTGCTGGAAGCTTATGTAAATTATATATTGCATCATTTACAAAACCTTCACTGTGGCAGAACAGCATCACTTTATAAGGAGACACTTGTCAAATAAATATTTTGGTTTGAATAATGCTTGTTGCAAATTTCTAAGAATTTCTTAATTCAGAAACAGTCAAGGACCAAATAAAATACTAAACAGTTCAGCACTGAAGGATTACTTAGGAATGCTTTATTATTTTTTTGTCAGGTTCACATATTCTTTATGGTTTTACTTATCTTTCCAATAAGACCATGTTTCGTCATTGCTGGGAGCCCCTTTTCTCCTGCTATGCTGACATTTTCCCCACATTTCTGAATAGCCCTCAGTAAAGTGGAAATGTTTTTGACTTCTTCTTTGTCCAGTTCCTGAAATTGAAATTATAACATAAGCTTTAGTGTGTATTTAATTAACCAGATTAGTTTTTGTTCTCCAAAGCCACCCTAACTTCTTCCTTAAATTTTATTTTGTTTTTTCAAGTCAACTTCTGGTATAAAGTCAAATGAACAAATGTATTCCAGACCATTACAATGGCAGTATAGATGATTCTCATGGAATGATTACCTTACCCGACAAAAAAGCTTGTCTAATTTGTTGACAAACTGTTTGCTACATTTATAAGATACATTCTCACAGACTTCTGTTGACATAAATTGTTCTAATAATTGGAAATCTTTTGTTCTTGTAACTTCATCAATTAACTTTTCAATCTGCCAACAATAAAACAGAGCAACTTTATTACCGTATGCTTAAGACCAATACTTATTTAACAAGTTTTAACATATATTTTAGGCACCATCTGCTGCATTCTAAGCAAATATTTTGAATTACAAAATAATTAAATGTAAAACCTACAGAACACTGTATTTAATACATTAATTGTGCAAATACTTGTTCACTGATTTTGTAATAATTTGCCCATTTTCCTTAACTGAATGGGGATTTTTTTCCATCAATAACCAGTTCCAAATCCTCTTGCTTTCTACCCAGCTACTTAGCACTAATCTACTTCAAAGGAAAAAATTATTCCTATCACATTCTTTGTCACATTGTAAATTTTACTTGCAATTGAATACCAGAAGGAGTGTGTTAAGCTAGTGATTAAAACACTCAATACTTATGGATCAGAACATGCACATACCTGCATCTCATTCCTGGCTGCCATTTTTGCAAGTCACCTCCTCAGCTGTGTAAGAAGGGAACAAGCATTTCACCAAAACACAACTCACTGACACTGGCTTCCAATACGTTTTGCAAACACCTCAGCAATGTCAAAATACACTACAAATTAAAAAAAAAAAAAAAGTCAATAGTATGAATACTAATAAGAAATTAAACTGGGGATATAAAGAAACATCCTTACATGGATGAACAATGAAAGAGTGGAAGGAGAATCAATTTTGTCAGTGGAGGACCAGGGGACCTGTGGGGGTCCTGTGGGGAACTCTCAGCCAGAAAGGAGCTGGATGATGGCCAGTCACTATCAACACCAGGGCATCCAGGGGCAAGTCAACAGCAGAACTCCAGAAGGGCCTTATTATAAAACAGTAGATTAAATTATTTAAGGAAAATGTGATAAATGCATGTGGATAATAAATGTGATAAATGCAAGTAGGGAAAAAGCTTCTTGATAATACATACAGTGATGGACTCATAAATTACTATTGCCACCAAAAAAACCCAAAATCTCAACATTATAGTTTTCTGAAAAAATACTCAGGAGCAGACAAAGTATCTTAAAGACTTTATGTGCAAAAGCCAAACTTTTTCATGCTTGGTATAAATTAATCTACATCGGCCAATTTACCATGTGCAGTTTTGGTCTCCCCATGCTAGAAATTGCATAGAACTGGACAAAATAAAGAGAAATACTGATCAAAAATAGGGTATGACTTCTGTAGAACAAGCAAGTGGAAGATACACAGAGTACTCATTTTATCCTCCTAACACCGAAATAACAAACGCAGGGTGGTTTATTTGTTCCAAAACAAGAACAAAACACCCTAGACTGAAGTCTTTGCTATCACCTCACAGCTGCCTCGTCTCCTGCCGTGTCGGCCGAGCCAGAGAGGAAAATAGAAACCCCTTCCAGGTGCCTTTTCGACGAAGCGAGATGCTCACCCTCAGAAGACACATATTCGCTGGCATCTCCCCAAACACCTGCGTTAGCGAGGCAAACACCCCGCAGCACCGCGGGCCCTCAGCCGCAGGACAGCAGAGAACCCGCCTCAGCGGCTCCCTCACCTGGGCCCGCTCCGCTGAAAAAAGCGCCACTTCCCGCCGCCCAATCGCCCCAAGCGCCTGCAGCCTCAGCCAGGCCCCGCCCGCCACGGCCCCGCCCAAGCGCCGGGGAAGCTGCGGGGCGGTGGAGGAGGAGGGATTTCCTCTGCGTGAAGAGGCTCTCGCCGAGACTTTCCCTCCCTTTCTCCCTCCCTCCCAACGCAGCTGCCGCGGAGGAGGCGGCGCTTTGCCGGGCGGTGCTGCGGCCCGTGGGGCGAGGGCGGTTCCCGCGCGCGCCTCAGGCTGACAGCGGCCTGAGCGGGAGCGTCTCCGCCTGCGGCGATTAAACGAAACTCTTCGGCAGCGGGGGTGTGGATGAGGCCGCAGCAGCCCCGTGAAATCCCCGCCGCCCGCCCTTCCCGCTGGCCTGGCCGCCCTGACTCCCTCTCCCGGCGCACGAAGCGTTCGCCGGGTGTTTGCTGGAGCAGGAACGGCAGCGGGGCGACGTGACGACGGCGGGAAAGGGATGGAGCACCCGCGGGGTTGGGTTCTACTGTACAAACCAGTAACGGCAGCAAGGGGCTACGCCCGCTCACCCAGCACCGCCGCTCTTCGGCTCTCGGGTTTGGGTTGGAGGGGACCTTAAAGAGCATCTAGTAGTGACCCCCTGGGCTGAGCTGGGACACCTCCCACTGCAGCAGGTTACAAATTGTCTGTAATGATGACTCATGTAGCACAATATTGGGAGTGCACAGAATAAACGAGTTACTGGCTGTAACTGAGAGAGCTCTAATCGTTCGTGTGTTGAACCCAGGATCAATTTCACTACCATCAAGTGCCCGAGCACATAGGGAACCGCAGGTAGAAACCTGCAGTTGCTCAAAGGCTTCTACTGACATTCGTGGTCTTTTATTTTACAGAGGGAACTAGGTAGCGTGTATAAATGAAACCGGAGTTCCAAAGAGGGGTTTTACCTGTCGTGGTGTGAAAATGGTGTGTATAAATAATAGAGATTATAAGATTTATCCTGAAATTCACATATTCTAGTGGAGGACCAGGAAGTATCTCAGGTCGCACCAAGAATAAGAAGCAGTAGGGGCCATCTAGAAGAACAATCACCTTTCACAGCAGATAACCGTGCAGCAATTGTAACTAAAACCACTGACTTTCTAAAATAAGAAAGAAAACATCAATACTATAAAAGGAAAAAAATCTGTACAGAAAGTATGACACTAGATGTCACTGTAATTCAGGAAATGACAAGTGGTATGAATACTGGAGTATCTCCACTGAGGAGCTGATCCCATGGGAGTAGTGCTGAGTGTTTCGCAGGAGGTATGTTTGGCTAAGGGGATTAACTGCAGCATTAACTGCTGCCATGCTGGCTGTTGGAAGACAGTGGGTGATCTGAAGCAGAACTAGATGTACAGCTTTACTGAGAAATCTTGAGAGTGGTAGATCAGTGGAATAGGCTCCCCAGGGAGGTGGTTGAGGCCCCATCCCAGGAGATATTCAAGGTGAGGTTGGACAAGGCTCTGAGCAGCCTGGTCTAGTTGAGGGTGTCCCTGCTCACTGCAGGGGGTTGGACCCCTTTGGAGGTCCCTTCCAGCCCTAACCATTCTATGATTCTACTAGGGACTAAACTTTGCATGAGGAACTTGGAGCATCAGAAGTTTTCTATAAAAACTGCTTTCTCCTTTCATCATATGATTCCAAAGTGATAAAAACCAATCTGCATTTGATGCTTTCCCTTACCAGTCTCATTAGCATACATGAAGGCTTAGCCTATCCAGATTTTCAGATCTTGTAAAGAAAACAGCCTTACTCATCCTACACAAAAAGACAGTGAGTCATAAAGTATGAGAGTGGATCATACATCAGCAATACGTACAGGGCATGACTGGGACACCACTGTATCTTCATTTCTCATTGTCTAAAGTCTTATTTGCTTGGTTTAGCAGAAGAAAGCAGAATGTTCACAAAGTTATCCATTAAACAGATCTGAACAAGCAGTAAAATTATTTACATAATAGATACTGCAACTACACTTAATTTCTGAGAAAATGGAAGAAGCAAGAGGGTAGGGCAGCACTAGGCACAGGGACCCTTCTTCACCACAATAGCAGAAACATTTACCTTCATTCCAGGTAATAGAAAACATTGCACTGGGCAGTATGACCAACCTTTGGCACAGCTGTCATTGCATGTAGACCCGAGAAGGGTCAGAAGTGTTGATGCCAACAGTGTTATTATCAAGTGTCAGCTGAAATAGTTGCAGATGTGAGATCATAAGGAGAAAGCCAACTCCGGGAAGAAGTCAGTGCTAACATTAGACTCATGCTGACAAGTGACTAATCATTTAGACTTCTCATTGTGTGTCTACCAGGCAATGCTGTAAAGTACAGATAATATTGCACTGAGCACTGATGAGACACTCAATTAAGTACTGTAGTTCCAGTTTGCTATTAGCATATTACTATTACTACAAGTTGGATTTTTTTTTTTAAGATAAACACAAATAAATTATTAATTTAAAACTAAATGTACAAATAACACCACTGTAAAAATAACTCTACCTACATGTATGGTAAACCTGATGTTCACAGCAAAAGCTAGTCCTCTCTTAAATACTTTTACACACATCCCCACCTACAAGGATACAACAAATTCACACCGTTTCCAGGTGATTTGTTAAAATCAAAGTTCACTATCTTTATCCTTTGGTACTCTCCTGGCTACACTGAGGTTGTCATATTTGAAGGTGATGCTTAATACTCCATTTTAGTGGGTAAGGTTACAATTAAGATGGAACTGCTACTTCTGATTCAGAGCAGCAGTACAGGAAAATGGAAAAACAGAGTAATAACTACATTATAATACCATGCTTTCTAAAAGCACTCTTCTTTATGCATTTACATGCATATATTATCACACAAAATTCCCATGTATTTAAGATGTGATTTGCAATAATAATCTTTCCTTTAAGCAACCTTTGACAATTCAACTACATCATGAATTTTCATACCATTGACAAAACAACAGGAAGTTGTGAAAAGCTTTTATTACAATCTTTTGTATTCCAGTAGCCATAGTTTTATTACTGTTTCTCAAATTAATTGAACACTATGCAATTGCACAACTCTCCACTAAAACAAAAGGACCTTTTGTCTAGCTTAGCTTTATTGATATATTTTATTTTGGTCAAGACATTTAATCAGGAAAGACAACCCCTTTTCATGTAAATGGATTCCATCTATTTCTCTGAAAAACATTCTTGAAAGACCCTTGAAGTGTGGACTAACAGACATTCAGTTATTGCATGACTAGAATATACATACAGGTTTTAAAAGTGCATTATATGGCAATAATCCTTGTGAACAATTCACTTCTTTAAAACCCTCATTACAAGGGAAGTGCTCAGCTGGAACACAGTGCAAGCAGTCAAGTTGTCCTGAGAATTTCTAAAGGTGGTCAGAAGTTTACCTTCATGACAGGTGCATATTACCATTACTTAATGGCTTACCTTATTTTTTTGCCAACTAGAATAATTTTGATGCTCACTACTGAATGTGGCAGGAAAACCTAAGTGCAAATTTCATGTGACAGGTGGCAGTGCTTGTGTGTTTAACAGCTTAACCCACAGATCATTCTCAGTTCCGTGATAAGGTCAAGTACTCCACTCACAGTCAGCAATGCCTGACAACTGGTTTAGGAACAGCTACTGTCAAATCTTCTCCAGCAGTGCAAGAAAAGCAAAGAGAGAAAAGGCAAACTTGGCACAGTACTTCTGTATTCGAGATTTTTGCACATCCAAATACCCTCAGAGGTTGCAGGAGGACAGCACAAACCAACCTCCCATTGCTGGGCCTCTCTCTGACACTGTGGTACTCATGACATTAACCTTTAAACTGACAGCCTCAGCTTTACTTCATCTGTCCCTGCTGCAGTAAGACTCAGATTTGACATTTGCAAACACATGAAGGAATCTCTCCCAGAATATGGCAACAACATATTTCTGCCAGTACACTAAGTATTGCATTGGGTTCCAGCAACGCCCATTGTAAACTGGTGTCAAATACCTGTCTAGTAAGACAGGGACCCTTCATGGTGCACTGAAAGGCAATTTAGTGGAAACACAGTAATTTCGGAGGGAGAAGGGAGGGAAACCTTAAAACAGTGACTTTTATTCAGCACAAATGCTTCTGTGCATGTGTATTAGTTTTCTTCTTACTTTGCTGACAAGTACACACAACTTTGCTTCTACAGACTTTAACAGTACTGAATAAAGTTCAATGAAATTCCTTAAGCAAGCAGTTTAAGCACTGAAGGTGTGTTTCAGCTCATCTAACTTGACACCTACAGACTCTGGCATTAATTGGCACAATCTGCACTAATGCTGACAATTTCAGTACAGCAGAACTAGCCCCAGTGTTGTCTCTGCTCTCAGCAGAGGTCAGTTTGTCACACCACAGGTAGTCTGCTATAGTGAAAGTATCTCCCTTGACTATGACATGTGTAGGTTGACTAGTTCAGGTATCTTATGACCTATATTGTCATATAAAACCCCCTTACAATCAATTAGATAGCATCCCTTCTTACAGAGCATTCCTTTCCTGTGCATTGAGAGAAGATGAGCTGCCAGGTGGGTAGTGGGCACTCCTTTAATCCCCAGACAGAAAGTAACAGGTATTCTGCAAGCAGGCATCACTCCTTTCTCTCTGTAGCAGGGAACTGCACCTCAGCCTCACCTACTCCCTGAAAACAATGCACACATAAATGTTCCACCTCACAGTGCTCCAGTACAAGGGTAAAGCAGACAACACAGCTCGCAGGGGTTCCAAACTGGATTGAGTTCTCTCAGTATGCTGAAAGAAGTTCTTAGCAGCTCATGGAATCATGATCCATGGATAGAGTTTCTCTGAAAGACAAATGGAACCAGGCAGCTTCTTCACTTGAAATCCTGGCTTTGCTAAATGGGTGTCACAACTGAGGAGCAACATGAAGTTGCCAGACACATTAATTTTCCTGGCTTTTCTACACTTCCAGAATTACTCAGTAGACTTTTTGAACTTATATATTTGGGCTGCAAGTTACATGCAACAGTGATTTGAAAACCTTGTGATTTTGATGAATAAGCAGCAATACAAAATAAGACACCTGAATAAGGGGCCTGATTGTCACAGTATAGTCCTAAAAAGCAGCTCTGCTGATACAGCCAGCCAGCCAGCTTTGAAAATTTATGCTACACATATAAAGCTAAACTTACCATGCAGTCATGGATATATATGAACAAACATCACAGACAATCTTCTACTTCGTGGATCTGAGCCTGTTGTCAATCTTAAATGACACTAAAACCAGAGAATGCAAGTGGTAAAGCAGGAAGCATGGGAAGACCGTGTCCAGCAGTGTGACTGTGGTGCCCCTGCTCAAAGGGATTCTGTTTATGGGTCTGTGTGTCAGTTTACCAGTAAGATCATTATGTTACTTCAAATCTCCCACGTTGTGTTCCACAAGCTGCAGGCTTGGAGTTCAACTGGGTTATAATGAGCAGTAGTTGATTAAAGTATTCAAAGTATTAGCACTGGGATGCCAGGGAACATGGAACCAGCATTCTAGTATTATATTCCAAGGCTCTGTAACCAGCTCCCTGTATTGTCTAGGTCTTTGTTTGTTTTTTTCATACATAGATACCTCAAATCCTTTTCTTGAGGTACAAATTTACCAGTAACACTGGTAAGATCATTAGCATTCATATAGTGCTTTGAGATCTGCAAATGCAACACAAGTGCAAAATTGCTCTGATTTCCCTTACTAAAAACAGGTGCAGAAGGAAAGGACAATTCCTATACCACTAGAGAAAAAGCCTACTCCTGATTCACCTGAAAAAGATGAGAACTTCCCCATGAAGACCTGCCTTTCACATACTTTGGTAATTAGTCCAGCTGCCTACTGCAAACACTGGAAATAAAGTTAAAAAAGGTTCCCTCTCTGAAGGTAAAAGGAGGGGCTGGTGGCACATTTTCATGTTATGTTCTGCTTGTAATATTAGCTGAAATATTTAACGTGGTTATAGACTTAATATACATATATAAATACAAGTACTCCCTACAGTGTCTGCCATTCAAATTACATATAAATGGAATAGTGCCCATTGGTGAGATAATAAAAACAAAATTAGAAACAAGACCGGTAAAGCCACACTGTCCTCTTAGAAAACAGACAGTATAAAATGGCAAAGTAGTCAGAAATATTCTATGCAACCCAGAATATTGGTAGCCAATCGAAGCACCTCGCTTTGCTCTCTGGTAGCCTGACAGCATCCCCCAGAACCATTCCACACCGACTCAATCATTACAAGAAATCACTTGGGCTTTCACAGGCTGCAACTCAAAACCCACTTTGGCCCTTTTTGCTTTCTGAGAGGGTTAGAACAAGTTGTTCAGGTCATTGGCTACCTCCCTGCCCTGGGAACACTTTGCTAGGTTTAGTGGGTTTCAAAAAGGAGACTGTTGCCATAGGAGCAAAGAGCCATGCCAGGGAACAGAGTGTCACTGGGACTACTGACAAGCTGCTCTGCATCCACTGTCAGATGAAGTGGATCCAGCTCTCCTCACATTCTCTAGGCATCTTAAGGGGGTGAGTCCGGCAGGTAAGACTGTAGTTTTTGCCTCTGTTGTTATCCCAGTACTCTTGGCCATTGACTTGGTACCTTGCTGCAAACTGGACTACAGAGCAGAGCTGGAGGAGGAAGGGAGGCACAGGGAGAAAGAAACTGAAAACATCAACCTGGTCCTGCCCATTTTTCCCAGGGATGCTACTGTGCCAACGAGCAGAGAGTTCATGGAGGCTCTTCCACTGGTTGAAGGTGTAGCGCACCGATACCCGCTTCTCAAAAGCAATATTGCGAACATGGATGGTGCCACTGAGCCCCAGGTCTGAGCTGGTCACTCGTTCAAGACAAACCTGCTGCTCCTGAAGTCGGGAGGAAAAATCCATACAGTCTGCAGGCTGCTGGAAGTCAGGGACCAAGCACTGCATAGTAAACTCCAAGTCCAAGCTGCTGTACCAGAGGTCTGAGTTTATGGAGAGTCTGGAGAGGACATGCAAGGGAATCAATGGATCCTCCCCACTCTGGAAGACTTTCACTTCAGTGAGCTCCAAGCCCAAAGCATCAGCAAATCTCACCCGGTTCATACGACTCAGGCAGCCGGGAACTTGACACTTCACTGCTGCTCGCTTCCCTCTTTCCGGGGACGTAGGCAAAGATCTCGCCCGGCGGCGTATGATGGGCCGCAACACGGGGTCACAGCTGGAGGGAGGGCTGCTCTGCAGCTTGTCTTTTGGCTGGGGATCCCCCTTGGCTGGGGTACTGCTCCAGTGGGTCACGGTGCTACTTGTGCTGACTGTAGAGGGCTGCTGCTGCCCTCGTCCCGGTGCTGCTTCAGCCCGTAACATGTTCTCATAGAGGTGAGAGAGATAACTGGGATTCCTCCGAGGACCACGCACCTCCATTCTTAACAGATGGCCAAAAATCACTAACAGTGCAGGTGACAATGAGCACTGCTGCCTCTCTGAAGCACCTAACTTGCAAATGGCAGCTACGAGCAGTAGCTTGAGGTTATTGCTCCGGATGCAGCAAGAATCATCTGGAACAACCGCAGCCTTCTCAACAGAAAGGCAGAGAGCTGGAAGCTCTCCCAGTATCTGGACACGGAGCGGAGGGTGGTGCGCTGTTTGGAGATGATGGCCGCCTCACTGGCTGCTAAAGTCGAGGCTGCTGTGCAGGCTGCTGGACCCGCTGCTCAGACTGGAAAGGGATTCAAGGCTATCACCGCTGATGCTGGAGGACCTGAAGCTCTCACTCAGGCTGGACACCGACTGAAGGCTGTCGTGCTGGACACCGAAGGACTCCAGGCTGTCGGAGAGGTCGCTGGATGCCTGGGGGTTGCCGTGATGTGCCCTGAAGCCCCCTCGGCGGTTACACGCGGCGAGAGGGGCCTGCAGGCTGTCCTCGTAGGCGCCGACCGACCCCCCGCTCCAGCAGCAGCAGCAGGGACACTCCAGGCTGTCACACTGGATGCTGGGCGACTCGCGAGGGCTGCCCGGGTAGGCTTGGAGACTGTCGGGCGGGAGGGAGCCGGAGCCGAGGCCGGGGCTGCTGCAGAGGCTGGAGGGAGCGCGGGGGCTGTCGCGGCGGAGGCAGTCGGGCGGGGCTGCGGAAGCGGGCTCGGGACTGTGGCTGGAGCGGGAGGGACCCACGCCCGGGGACTCTACAGCCCACATCGGCCGCACAGCCCTCCCTCCGCCCCGCGGCGAACAGACGCGGGACCCGCGCCGGCCGAGCAGTAGCAACAGCGGCGGGAGCGGCTGC